>JARHVA010001035.1:500000-552500 GCA_037957365.1 Torreya grandis | reverse complement strand
AAATTTAAAAAACATAATTGAGGAATCTTATGAGAAGACCTTAAGAGACATGAGGCATACTAAGGATATGAGAAGAGACTAAGTGACTAGTGATTATCAATGTATAAAGGAAAATTATTCTCTATAGACATAAATATTTGTAGGAAAATAAGAGTTCTACTAAGGTTAGATCATGAAGGTAGATTGGTACAAGAAAAGTAAAATGGACCTACCTTCCCATGATGTATTTCTCTTTCCTTAGGACCCATTATAGAGCTATCATTCTACTGTGAAGATTGGGTACATGCATGAGAAATTACGTAGCACTAAAAGTTTATTATTATTATTATTATTATCATCATCATCATCATCATCATCATCATCATCATCATCATCATCATCATCATCATCATCATCATCATCATCATCTAATCTAGTGGCCTACCACACCCCAGTGGACCTTGGCTCTACCATAAGGCCAACTGTGGAGTTTGAGGTTTGACTAGAAGAAGGAGATGTGTTTTGAATCACATCTTTTAGTGTGATTTGACTTTTAAGAATTTTGAAATGTTTTTTCCTGTTATATCATTTCCTTTTTTTATATGATTTGCATTTTGAATGTTTTTAAGGTTTTTTAGGTTTCCTCTTCCATACAGACATGGAATGACCAATCATGAGAGATAGAGTGATACACACATATGACCTATAGGTTTAGGCTAAAGGAATTTAAGTAACCAAAGACAAGACTGACTATGACATTTAGGCTTGATAATGAACCAACATGTTATCTCAAGTCTTAACCATGTATATGCTTAGTTTTTAAAAAGGAAATAAAGGGAATAAAGGAGATCCAAAGTGGATCAGTGAAAGGAGATTATAATGAGATTAATTGTTTGCTAACTGATCATATGGTAAAAATGGAATAACTAAAAGGAACTAGTTTTGTATAACCAAGTCACAATGTCAATAATCCATGAAAAATAGAGATAAGAAGGAAAATAATAATGAAGATAAAATAAAGGAGTTTTTAAGAAAGAAAATCAAAAAGACAAAGAAAAAGCAATGATAAATAAGACATCCATAAGAAAACATAAATGACATAATAAACAATATAAAGTGCAAAAATAAAGTCACCATGTAAGATAAATAATAATTTTACACAATGTCAAATGTGTTAGGATCTAAGAAGCACAATTGATTACCATGTACAAGCAACTAAATGCGGAATTTAACCAGAAGTAAATAGTAACTCGAATTCAAAAATAACACAAAATATGAGAGACACTACCCAATTGTATTAATACTCTTCCACCACCTGTAGATCAACTTGGTTTTTTATCACCTGCAAACCTAGACCATGCACACACACACACCTACAAATCAATGATCTTACTTACACATGTAGATCTCTCTACACACTGAAGAACCCTTGTCCTTGCCTCACCAAGTCCTTATGATTCTCCAAATCAGTACCCTAGTGGATCTTCTAGCAGATCTTGCTATCCCACAGATCTACTTGATCATACACTCTCGGCACCCCTGTGGAGCTAGGAGGAACACACCTTGCTCTCTTCCATTTGAAGGAGCTAACCTTGCTCTCTCAACTAGCACACTTTACAATACAACCCATGAGTCTATTATATAGATCCCATGCAAATAATAATTAGACATCCAATTACAATAATTAGATCTGCAGCTCCAAGGCTAAAATTAGCCTTTAACATGCAAACAACTGGTTCGTTAACCAACTGTTCATCAACTACCAGTTTTGGAACTACACAGGCAACCGATGTCGGTCCCTGTCTATCTAGAGGTGACTGAATTCGACTGACACTTGACCGATGTCAGTTGCTCTATAACTAGATATGATCGACATCAATTGCATTGCCGACATCAGTTACTGTAACACTGAGCAACCTCCTCTTGTTTACATCTTGGTGAAGATTTTAGCTCCATAACCTAACAATCTCCCACTTGGACATAAATAAATGCACCTATACTTGTACCTGCACACCGTCTAATTTTTTTCCTAGCTTGTATCCCTCTTAAATCTCAATCTTGAAGACCAACCACCACACATCCTGTGATGTAAATCCTGTCATCCAAGTAACCTGCCACATCCAAAGTGCTTGACCCTGCATAACATGTATACTTGCTGCTAGTCCCTCTCAGATACCTGAGAACCCACTGAACCGCTTTCCAGTGCTTCCTTCTCAGATTGACTACAAACCTGCTGACAACTCCCACTACTAGGGCAATATCAGAGAGTACACATGTACTCAACCTCATCATGTGATTGGGGACCCTATTCTGTGAACTGTCCATCCATAGGTGTGATGCCTGGTTCTGCATCCTACACTACCTTCACACAATCATCCTATGACAACATCAACTTGTGATCTTCCCTGTCTCTAGGATTACTCATGCCAAATAATTTTGCTGCTCCCAAATTCTTAATGACATACCACTGAACTAACTTTACCTTTAGCTCAGCAAAACCCTGCATGTGTAACCCTATAACAAGCATACACACTACATACAATAACAGGATTATGTTGTAATCATCATTTAACCTGGTAAAGTAAACACAATGGTTACAATGACACTGACTAAAGCCATGCTTTGTCATACACCTGTCAAACTTGTACCACTGTCCTACAGCTAGCTCAAGACCATATGACCTGGCCTTCCATCTCACGTGTCCATTCTCTCTATTCTTTAACCAAGGAATCCATTCGTCTCTTAGTGCTTTCATACTGGCTGACAACCCTACCAAATCTCCTATTTGGTTTTGCATCCTAGGAATCAAATTCCTCATTCATGCCATGCTCCCACTATTTCCTAGATCCTTCCTACTCTACAGTGAGCAAGGAGTATAAAGAAGAGGAATAATGAATTTGAGGCTTACTTACCCTTTCAGTCCTCCATATGGGTGTTTGAGACTCCTTGACAGCTTGCTGTCTACCCAAAATCTATTCCAGTGACCAACCTCGATCACCACACAGTCTGCATCCGACTGACATCAGTTCCATGCGATTGTCCTAACTACCAATATTGATTTCTTAACTGACATCAGTGTCTACCTGTCACCGATGTCGGTTCCCTAACTGACATCAGTCTTACCCTACCCGATACCACCAGCTCTGGTTTGCACATGACTGACATCAGCACTTGTCTATTTGACGTCGGTTCCTCTTGATCGATGCTGGTAACTATGTTTTCTTGTGAGTGATGACGTTTTACTCGCGAGCTTATTTTGAATCAAAACCTTGTCCAAACTGCCCTGCTCAAAGATATCTAGTCTCATCCACTGATCTCTATCCATTATCTCCTCCAAGAACACCAAGGCTTTCCAATTCTTAAGTTTTTCAAAGACATCTGACTTCCTCTTAAGAACAAGCATCTCCTTCTTACTCATGTGACCAAGCCTAAAAAGCCACGTCTTCACAATAGAAGAAGAATCAATAATACAAGCAAGTAGATAAAGAGTACCTACTTTCTTACCACATGCTAATTCAAGTGCATCCTTGCTAACATTCCAAGAATTCACTGTGAGAGTTACTATGCATCTCTCATCACTCAACTGTCTTGTAGAAATTAGCTGCATCTCCAAGACTGGGACCTGCATGACCTCCTTCAACACCTATGTGTTGGCCGTCTGCAATTTCAGCCGCACTTTCCCTTTGCCAATACTTTGACAAGGCTCACCAACCCCTAAATAAATATTTCCAAAGTCTCCATGGACCTTAACATAGAAAAATACTCTATTTGGGGCTACATGGAAAGAGGCAATAGAATTTATAAACCAAGATTCTCCTTTATCCAAGGAACATACCAGAGCATCCTATGCAATAACACCTGCAACATCTGCTTCTTCAGTTCCTTCATGCTGATCTTCTACCAACCAATAATTTTTATTTACCTGCACTTTCTTTCCATAACACCGTAATTGACCATTCGTGCTTTTGAATTCCTCCATTCTTAGCTTACTTTCTTCTGCCATTGCTATACTCCCACTCAATTAGAAACCCCTGAGAGTGACCTGTAATCAAACACAAAACTGCTCTCTGCAACCTTAGCTCTGATACCAACTGTTAGGACCTAGGAAACACAACTGATTACCAAGCAACTAAATGCAGAATTAAACTAGAAGTAACAAGTAATTAGAATTTGAAAATAACACAAAATATGAGAGACAATACCCAATTGTATTAATACTCTTCCAGAAATAAATTACAATGAAGAGACGCCACACTCTTCCACACCTTACAGGCTTCCCAAACCAAGTGTACAGTAATTCACCTTGAAGATTTCACTCTCTTAATTACGGCCCCAACACACAACTCAAACACAAAGTTGGTTTTCACCTCCAACCAGTTAGTATCACTACTACCAATATCACCAGTCAGTATCACTACTGCCAGTACACAAGTACTCCACATACTCCATGACTGAGTATACACTATACTCCAAGTAGATATCCCCTGATCTTGCTACCTAATGTGTTGCTGATCTCCCTGATCTTGGTGCCACTTATAGATCAACTTGGTTTTACAACACCTGCAAACCTAGACTATGCACACACACACACACACACCTAAAAATCAATGATCTTACTTAACATTTATATCTCACTACACCCTAAATAACCCTTGTCCTTGCCTCACCAAGTCCTTATGATTCTCCAAACCAGTACCCTAGTGGATCTTCTACTAGATCTTGCGATCCTGCAGATCTACTTGATCATACACACTCGACACCCTTGTGGAACTAGGAGGAGCTACCCTTACTCTCTTCACACTAAAGGAGCTAACCAAGCTCAACTCTAAATAACACACTTTACAATACATCCCATGAGTCTATTATGTAGATCTCATGCAAGCAATAATTAGACATCCAATTACAATAATTAGATCCGTAGCTCCAAGACTAAAATTAGCCTTTTACATGCAAACAACCAGTTCATTAACAAACTGTTCATGAAACTCACAGTTTAGAACTACACAAGTGACCGACATTAGTCCTTGTCTATTTAGAGGTGACCGACATTGATCGACTCTTGACCGATGTCGATTGCTCTGTATTTGGATATGATCGACGTCAGTTGCACTGCTAACATCGGTTGCTGTCACACTGAGCAACCTCCTCTTATTTGTATCCTGGTGAATCTTTTAGCTCCATAACCTAACAAAATGATATAACAAATAGATAAAGATAAAATTGGAGCACACTCCCAATCCAAAGTGAAAATGTAAGAATGCCATGTATGTGTTCATAAATACTAATAGATTTGCCCACACACATTATCTAGAACATCTAATGAGTCTCTATGAAGTTGGATATGAACTTTTGTTAATGTCTTGTCTATCTTTAGTGAAAGATGGGAAAATACTTTTGGTCTAATCTCCTTGATAGAAAATGTAGGAATGCTTGATGGATCATGATAAGGAGGGATAACATGCAAAGGATGCACAAAAGGATACATGGGAGAGGAATCTATGGGATATTAAGGAATCATCAGTGGGGCAAGATCCATAAGTGAGGGACTCATAGGTAGAGAATGATCCATAGGTGAGGGAAGGTCCATGGGTGAAGGATTCACAAGTGGAGAAATAAAAGGTGATGAAGAGACCACAAGAGGGGATGGAATCATTGGAGGTGGAACCATGGGAAAATAAGGGGGATCCTTCTTATGATAATGACCTATGGGAGGAATATTATAAGGTCTAAGAATAACTATAAGGTGATCTTTAAGGTGTAGCTAAGGAATGCGACAATGATCAATGTGATGGGTGCCAAATTGGTGCTAAAGAAATACATCTCTCCATACTTAGGAATATATTCAAGTAATACCTTTAGGGGAGGTATGGCCTTATTTAAAGGCTAAGGGTAAGAAGTATTCAAAGTATCAATATATTATCAGAACTTATGATAATGCATGGAATAATGGTTATTTATGCTATGGAGAGAATAGATACACTTTTGAGTAGGCTTAGTAGAAGTACTCATATGAGGAGGTATAATAAGAATGGAAAGATATTGGGAAGGATATTTAATCCATTTGGAGAGAAATAGAGCCATCTAAGGTAAAATAAGTAAACCATAACCAAGATAAGGTGATAGTGGAGAAGGGATAGAACTAGACTCAATGGAAGGAGCTATGGAATTAGATGTAGGGATAGACTCAGTGATAAAGGAAGAAAAAATGGGCTCAACTATAGTAGGAGAAAGAATGAGATCAAATATAGTAAGATTTGGAATGGGTTATGATGTGGACTCTACTAAGGGAGGGGTAGGGTCTATAAAAGGATAAAGAATGGTTGTATGTATATCAGGGATACACAAGTTATAGGGGTTGGGGTACCGAGCAAAGCAGTAAGGCCCAGTCATAACATGATCCATGTGTATACTCCTACAAGGTTCTTCATAGATTAGAAGTGTCAACAACATCTATACCCTATGATAAAGAGGAAAAATGCTAAAATTAGGAATTATAAATGATGGAATATGGGAATATACATGAAAATATTGAATAAAATAAAAATGATAATGGATAATATTAACATCATGAGCTTGAACAAGACCACATAGGATGGATCATCTAAGGAATAAACATCATGATATTTAGGTGTGTGAAGATCAATGGTGCACATAGGGATGATTTTATCATCCAATGAAGTGTGATGAATATAATTCCAATTTTTAGTCAAAACAATGGGAATATCATCATAGGGTGATTTAAGAGTATGCGGTTGTAAATAAGGAAGCTGAGAGATGAGATGAGGTGAGAGATCAGAAGTTTTAATATTTACATTAATCTCATCAGGATCATCATCATCAAAATCTAATACGTTAAGAATAATTTTACTAATGAACTCAAGATGCTCATTATAACCTCAAGTAGAATTGATGGGAAAGTTGAATCATTGAGAATCATAAAATGGAACACTGGGCAAATGTTCAAGAGTAGGAATCTTGAAGACACCATGGTCTTGGAACTGTTCAAAATTCCAAGGGTTAGTGTCATCTTGAATATTAAATATGGTTCTATTATGAGAGAATTTAATGCATTAGTAGGTGGAAGAAGCAACAACTCTCATACAATGAGTCCACGACCTACCAAGAAAGATGTTAAAAGATATAAGAAAGTTAAATATCATCACCTTCATAGAATGATGACAAGTGGGGTAGTCATGGGAAACCACACACAACCTAAAGGAAGCATTTTCCTTTGATCATATCCTTGATATGTGATACGGGTGGACTTGAGATTATATTTAGAATATCTAAAGGTTTTGATAAAATTGGGAGAGGTAACTTAGGTGCTCTAACCCTCATCAATCAAGGCACACTTGACTTAGATATCACCAATTTAGATGCTAATGAATTAATGAGGATCAATCACATGAAGAAAAATCTCATTAAGAATCATAGAAGTGATGGGAAATTTTAAGGAAAGATAAGTTTCCATTGTCTCATCAACATGAATGGACATCTCTTCACATTATTGTAATATGTAATCTTTAGATCTAGATAAGGTTACTTCACATCTTGCTAGGGGAGGACAAAAGATGTTCATTTTGAACAAGAGTTTCATAAGATGGTTTTGATGACATGGAAAGGTCCTCATAAGCTCAAGGAATGGAATTTGAGATGTGATGTTATTGAGTTCCATGATGGGATCCAACTCATCATAACTCATAATAAGTTTGTTAGAAATAGGTGCATAGTGATTAATGAGGTCCTAAAAAAGAAGAGCTGAAGTGCATTAGAATTTGTGTTGATAAGAAAGAGAAGGTTTAGAAAAATGTTGTAAATTATTTTGAGAAGGTTAATTAGTTTTTTTAGGTATAGGTTGAGAGTTGGTAAAGGAAGTGTTGATAGAAGCTTAATTATCATTCATGTAAGGTAAAGAATATGGAGGGATGGTAGAAATAAAATTGGAAGTGGTATTCAAAGGAGGAGTTGGAATTGGTTCATAAAAAGGTTATAACATCATCTTTCCCAAAATCATTTAAAGAATAATAATAGATAACATGAAATATTTGGGACAATAGAGGAGTGTAGATAGGTTGAGGATCAATAAAAGCAACCACACTTTGTATATTAGTCATATTGACCACATTCTCTTCAGAAGTGGGGTCAATAAGACTTTCTACATTATTGGTGGAATTTGTGGGCTTATCTTGGGTATCTTGATTAGGTTGATGATTAGGAAGAGGGTCTTTATAGATAAATAAATGAGCATTATCTTAAATCAAGGCTTGAGATTTAGTATGTGTTTCATGATCCTTGAAGGCAATGTCATAGGCTTGTTAACATTTTTGAATGATAGAATCATGATCAAAATTAGGACCAACAAGAAAATGCATAGATAAATTATGAATATACCTACATGTATCATGATAATGACCCCAACTAGTGTGAAACCAACAAAATTTGTTAGGATTATACCAGGATTTCATAGGATGAGTGGGATCAAGTTCTCATGGTAGAGGCCTAGATAGATGTTTTAATAATTTAGTTGAGGATAAGGTTTTATGAGAATTAATGTTATTAGGTGAATATAAATTAAGATTGGTGTATTATTGAGAAGGGGGAGCTGATTCTAAGGATTGATTAGGAATAATAACTTGAATAGTGTGAATGGTGTCATAAGAGTCCATGACACCATCATTGGTAACATTACAATTTTTTTTCTTGAATAAGATGTGAGGAACCATAGAAGGTTGGGGTGGCTCAAATTGATGGATAAGGAAATATTGACATTTATCTTGGTTAATATCCTCCTTCAAAGAATGTGGAGAGAGAGTGTGGATCCATTATTACAACTTGGGAAAAAGAACATTAGTAAAGAGATGGAAAATTTATCATTAGCCATGTTATGTTCACATTTTGTTAGACAATGTTTTCCAACTTTTAACAAAATCTTGGGTATTTTAATTTTTAAGTTATTTATAATTTATAAAGTGGACCAATGTGTTTTTAGGAAAATCACCAGTTTGGAACTCTTAAACTAAATCATTTATTAAATCTTCCAAACTAGTAATATAATGAGTTATAAGTTGGTTGTACCAATCTAAAGCATCACCCAATAGGGTTTTGGCTAAGATCTTGGTAGCATCAAAGGTATTAAATTTGACCCAATATTTATAGAGATTTACAAATGTTTGTAGATGAAGAGTAGGATCAGTTGACCCATTGTAAGAAATGTTATGGGTTATACCTCCTATATCAATATTAGCAATTTGAGTGGTAAGAGGCTCATTTTAAATATGCTTAATGGTTTTGTTGATCAAAGAAGGTTGAGCGATGAGATTACATTGGGAATATCAAAAAGGATGCGGGGGAACATTTTTATTATGTGTGGCCCAAGACATTAGTTGAGGATGAGTTTGAAGATGAAGAAGGTGATTTTGCATTCCCATCATTTGAATTGTATTATGAGCTTGAAAATTATTCACTTGATTAATTTTTTGTAACAAGACTTTATGGGTTTTATTGGAATTATTAGAATTATTTGAAGTAGTATAATTGGTATTAGTGGCTTGGGTACCATTATTGGTGTTGGTAGGAGCTTGAGAGAAACTGTTAGAATGTGAGACACTAGTGGAAAAATTTGATTATGTGGCAAAAGATGGACTAGTTAAGGAATGAGAAGAGGAAGCACTAGAAGCATGATTACCTTGGGTAAAAAATGATGAACTAGTGGAAGAGTCAAGGAGAGTGGGTCCTTGGAGAGGCCCACTAGATGTAGAACCTTCCATGTTAGTGGATATACTAGGCATAAAGGCAGGACAAGTCAAAGAAGAAGAGGTTATGGCATGAGAAGGGGTCATAATAGAGGGAAGAGGCTAATAATAAAAGAAAATAGTAATCCCAAATCCATTTGAGAATATGGGAGAAGGTGAATGGGGATCTTCAACTTGACCACTAATCATGAGATGGTAAATGGTATAATGATCATTTCCTTGATGTTGAGGAAATTTAGAGATAAAAAAGATCATTTTAGGGGTATAATATAATTCAATTTGATATTCTAGTGAGAAGAGAGGATTATAATGAAAAGAGGAATGAGGAGGGATCCCATAGTTCATTGTACGAGTGGCTATATTAACATTACTCTCATCTAGGAGAGGGTCCCTACTCTGCTTATGGGAGACCCTATGAGGGTTGGTAAAACTCATCATATCTATTGAATTCAACTTAGTATCATCTTCAAATAAAAATTTCATGATGAATGAGAATGACTAAACAAGGCAAGAGAGATGCAAAAGTAAGGAAATAGAAAAAGACAACAAATTATAAAAAGGTTATTGGGTCAACCTAGAATAGAAAATAGGGCCTAAAAACTATATAGAGTTGATTGGGTCAACCTATCATAGTAGATAGAGGATGAAAAACTATACACGGTAGATTGGGTCAACCTAGCATAGCAGATAGGGGAAAATAGATAGTCTATAAGAGATTGTGTCGATAGAAATGACTATGTACTGAGACAATTTTTTTTACAAGTACTTAGGAAATCAAGAAATGAAAAGAAACACATAATAAATTAGATTAATGAGGTTGATCCAATGGAGGCACATAACATAAAACCTTGCACCAATGCTATATAATGTAAGTTTTTGCAATACAACATATAATTGAACAAAGAGCAAGTAATCAACTTAGAAAGTAAAATCTAATTAAGTGGCCAACCTGAATGTTATTATATTATTAGAGTATAGTTTATATGTGATATGAATTTTCTTGTAAGGAACTAGAAAGAAATCTAAAGATGGTTTTAGGATATTTGGGTTGACAGGGATCTATATTGGCAATGGTACAAGCTTAGTATTGGGGCACACACCCTCACTTCACACACTGCAATGATAAGGGTATTGAGTGCTTAGATAAAATATACCATTGACCATGTGTTTATACTTAGCTAGAAAACCAAGTTGACTTCCCCCTTGGTGATGAAATCCAAGTAGGTTGACCTTGGGTAGATAATTGTTTAAGTGTGTTTTAAGATTTTCTGATTTGGTAGTGTGTGCATAATAGAGAAAATAGTTAAACTAAATGATATATTGAAAACCACCTAATTAAAATTTGTGATATATTATAAGAATGAAATCAATAAAAAATGAAAGTATGACCTAAGTATTATCATATAAGGGTTAATTATAACTTTGAAACATAGTATGGTGTTAATTTAGTTGACAGTGTATGCAAAAAATAAAAAATAGGGTTGATAATGTCACCTTTTTACTATAAAAGCAAGAAGTTTGAAAGTGAGATACATCAACAAAGTCAACCTATATTTCTATACTACACATAGAATATAGAACTACATCGATAAGGTCGACCTAGTTGACTATATAGGGGTAGTTTTAAAGATTGTAAGCTATGAAAAATAAAACTATAATAAATGAGAGATAAGGATAGAAAGGAACCTTTGTGTTTTGGAGGATGCAGAGAAAAATAATATTGCTATTAAATAACCTTAAATTGTACTTGAAAATTCTACTAACTATGTTGACTAGGTCGACTAAGCTTTGAAGAAACCTATTACTAACAACCTAAAAATGTATAGGGTTGACTAGGTTGACCTAGTATGCTCAATCTGAGGCTTAAAAATGTATAGAGTTAACCTAGTAGTCTGAACTATAATTTTGAAAAACTTGTATAAATATAACAAAATCATTTTGATGTGACTGTGTTAAACCTATGCATAAAAGTTAGTACTATGTTGATATAGTTGACCTAACATCATAAATAAATGAAAAATAAAATGATGAAATAAGTGAAGAAAAAATTGCAAGGGTTAGATTCACATGAGATTCACTAGAATGTATGCAATCAAAAATGTATCATGTCCATAAATAAATCATAACTCAAAGAAGATAGATCATACCATATACTTCTGATTGGGGATACATTTATTAAGTAGGAACATGACCAATATAAAGATCTTTTAGACTTGATTAGGGGATTTCTTACCATAATACACCATGGTAGGGAGGGTTCCAAAACTTCTAGTCAAGAACAACCAGACAATAACCCTAAGGGGGTCTTGAGTTTTGATATTTTACCTAAACTAATAATAAGTAAAATAAATATAATCTAGTGCTCACCAAAGCTTTTTGCATAAAGTGGGGGTTAGAAACAATAAAACTAAACATGCATAGAAGATGAACCCACCAAGCCTCAATCTCTCCCTTGGCCAAGGTGTTTCATAAGAGGTTTTTATGGTATGTAAGGATGACAAATACAAATAAGATCTAGGTTCCACAACCTATTAATGTATCCAAAAGACTTTTCCATAAGACAAGATCTGTATCTCCAAAAAAATTATGGAACACTAAGCTTTACTTCTAAAGTAGAATGGTAAATAAGCAAATGTTCATTCACTCTTACTTCTTCTTCATCTCCGAATAGATGATGGAAATGAACATGTATATATAGGTGGATTTGACTCTTAACCCTTCCAAAAATCTTGATCAATAGGGTCAACCTTGTCGACCTAGCACAATTTCAGACAATAATTCACTAGGTTAGCTAAAGGCCAAACTAATTCCTAGGTGAAAATAACCTAAAAATATACAAGGTCGACCCAGTTGGACTACCAGAACTAACTAACAAAAAGGCATTAAGGTGAGGAATAGGAGGATAAAATGTAGCAAATTATTGAAAAGGTTACAACAAAGAAGAACAAGCTTAGGGATAATGGTTTCAGTAGACAAGTATGTAGATAACAAGTGGAGAAGGGGATAACAATATTGCAAAGCACTAATGGTCTACTGACCCCTTTCTTGGTGCATCCCTTAAATCATGCACTCAGAGAGATTGAAGCAAAGTAAAATCTTAGAGGGATTCACATGCATTGAAGTTAGTACATAATGATGTATTTATGTGTTTTCCTAGTCTATATTTCATAAGGGATAAGTATGTTCTCACCTTTATTGATGATTTATCAAGGTACATATGGGTCCACTTCTTAAGGAAAAAATATGAAGTTTTTAACAATTTTTGAGCCTTCAAAGTTATTATAGATAAATAATATAAGAAATGCATCAAGGTTCTTATAATTAATAATGGGTGTGAGTCAGTCAATAACATTTTTGAGTAACTTTTCAAATCATAGGGGATTGATTTGAAGCATATAGTTCCATATAATCCTTAAAAAAATTTAGTTACAAAATGAAAGAATAGGTCCTTAAAAGAGATGGAAAACTATATGATTTACTCTGAGTCACTTGCACTTATATGATATTGATATGATTCAAATATATGCAAAAATACCCTTAAGGTAGGGCAATACCATATAATACTCCTTTAAGAAGGAATAACTTCACAATAAATCTTTGAGGGGACAACCTCCAATATCCTATTATAATAGAAGACTGAATGTTTACTTGATATCTTTACCATGATAATCATCTCCTATATATAGACATCTATCTAACCCATGGATGGGTAACATCCTAATCCCAATGTAGGCTGACCATTACCCAATGTACTAATTCCACAAGTTCCTCCATTATCCTAAAATATTGTACCCATATAACTAACTAAGGGTATGTGTGCCACATGTCAACATCTCCATCAACCCATATACATTAATATATCATATCCCTAGGTACATAGCATTACTTCCCTCCTTGACATGTTTCATCCCTGAAACATAAGAAGAAACCAAATAATGAGTGTGCTTCAAATCATTACACACTTGTCTCCAATCTTGATCATCTAGCCATCCATAGGTGATATTGGTAGGTGATATCTCTCCAAGCTTGTTTCCAAATTCCATTTTGCTCCTCTAATTTTGTTCATGATCATAATTATACTACTTTGGTGTCTAAGCATAATTATTCCTCTTTTATTCCATGTACCATATTTTGCTGTGCTACTCTAATTCCAACCATGACCATAGTAGGTATTCTTCCATGCATAGTCATAGTGATCTCCCCATTCATTCAATGTGCCATATTATTTTTTCTTTGGATTCCATGCATATCCATAATGATTGGAAATTTTATTTCCTATATAGATAAAATGATTGTTGTTATGACACTTCCTCACCTAGTTCCATGATTTTTTCCTCTCATGATGATGTAGGTGTCTATATGCCTCAAATTTTTCCAATATTTTGACCTTATCCACCTTTGATTCTACCTCTTCCACCTTTTCCTTCTGTGTCTCTTTAGTATATGAAGTGTTCATTTATAGTTGTAGTCTATCTTTATCTATATCATCTGAATCTTCATCATGCTCTTCATCACCTGTTTCAATCTCATCCTCATGATCTACCTAGATTATTATTGGTGCCTTTTTCACTATGATATCTTGTAAAGTGATCTTATTTTTCCTATACCAAAACTTTATGAACTTTTTCTGAACATTAATATTCATTGTTCCCAAAGTCTCTAACCATGGATATCCAAGAACTATATCCATATCATCCATGTCCAAAGCATAAAAATCTGAATGCAAAACATATTTTTCCAGAATGAGCTTCAAATATTCAAACATTAAAATATTCTTACCATCTACTTGAACCTCCTTGATATTATTTGCTTGAACATGTAGATGCTTGGCCAAATTCATGTTAATGAAGTTATACTTGCTGGTAGGGTTTATGAACACAACCACCTTATTCTTTTAAATGCATCCATAAAATTGAAAAATTGACTCAAAATTATTTGGAGCCAAATTATTTGAACCCTTCTTCTTCTTCTTCTTCTTCTTTTATATCCCATCGATCTAGGAAAGTTTGTACCATTGATTCCCATGAAGGATACTGTTACACAAAGCTCAATTGATCAAACCACCAATGTTGTGTAGGCCCAGGAAAAGAAAGAGATAATTTTGTTTTCCATAAAATTGTTTTAGTATTATTCTCCTTAAAATTTAGCCACTATTCTCTAGCATCAACATCATCTTCCCCTGAAAATTTTTGCAACTCCATGATCCACAAAAAAATTAGGGTTTATGAACCCTAAAATATCAATAACTCATACAAAACTGATCTAAAGAGTCCCAAATTGTTTACTTTATCTTCCTCTTATGATATTGGAACCTCAGTCAATTTTTTTGAAAAAATGTCACAAATTTTGATTTGTAGATTGAATATATGAAAAACCATAAAATTGCAATAAATCACTCAAAGAAACTCTAAAAATTCTAAATTTTTTACTGTGATTCTCTTATATCTTCATGTATCTCTAGTAAAAATTTTGAATAACAATTTGATATATTTTGGAAGATATAGCTAAATTAGTATAAAACCTAAAATAGAAATAACTCCATAAAAATAATCAACAAATCTCTACTTTTTTACTGTGACTTACTTGAAATATTATCCATATCTAGTAAACAAATTATGGAAAAATTCATAACCAATAAAAAGTTATTGATGATTAAAAAAACTAGGGTTTCACTCTAGACAAATTTCCCAAATCAAAGCTTTGATACCACTTGATATGATCTTGATATGATTCAAATATATGCATAAATACCCTTAAGGTAGGGTAACACCATATAATACTCCTTTAGGAAGGAATAACTCCAAAATAACTCTTCGAGGGGACAACCTCAACTATCCTCTTACAATATGAGACTCAATGCATACTTGATATCTTTACCATGATAATCATCTCCTATATATAGACATCTATTTAACCCATGGATGGGTAACATCCTAATCCCAATGTAGGCTGACCATCACCCAATGTAATAATTCCACAAGTTCCTCCATTATCCTAATATATTGTACCCATATAACTAAGGGGATGTGTGCCACATTTCGGCATCTCCATCAACCCATATACATTAATATATCATATCCCTAGGTACATAACATGCACCATAATATTGGGACGAAGTTATCAAATGTGCTTACTACATTCATAATAAAGTTTCCCATAAATTTTTAAAAGGAGTAACTCCCTTTGAATCTTGGTACAATAGAAAAACTAAAATTGAGAATTTTAGATTCTTCTAATCTCAAATTATGGACTATCTAAATAAGAAGAAATTCAAGGCTATGGAACCTCAAAGTAAACCTTGTGTCTTTCTAGGTTATACAAATAGTGTCAAGGGATAACAATTTATTCATTTAACCACACATGAGATGTTCATTAAGAGAAGTGTTCATTTTTTTGAGAGTCCCATAGAATCAAAACTTAACACTTATCCCACTTCATTAGACTCACTTGGATTTGATTTATATGATTTAGATCAGCCTAAAACCATTCCAAAGGTTGAGGACACTTTTTGTAGTTCTAATATCAAGAGAAAAGATGGGGACTCATCTCCATCCACATATATCTACAATTCAAATGATGATGTTTCTCTACTTGAATCATCCACTTATGATCCTCTTTGGTCTAGGTAGACAATATGGAGTGAAGTTACATGCGTTGGGGATCCTTCAGATGATAGGTAAACATGTTTAAAGTTTCGTAGTGGTCCACATCATTTTTATACCTATTCCTCATATCCAAATACCTTTCGATAGGAATCAAGTATTCCTAAGTAAGGTTCTACCATGCATGAGGAGTATAAATCCTTAATTATGAATCATACTTGGGATTTGACACTTCTTCCTAAGGGAAGAGAAATGGTTTGATGCAAATGGATATATCAGACCAAGTATATAATATATGCATCCATTGACAAGTTTAAGTCATGATTGGTGGTAAAAGGTTTCTCACAGGTTTATGGACTCACCTACATTAAAACCTTTTCACCAGTTGTGAAAATGAACTATGTTAGACTCACACTTATTATTACCATATCCAATCATTAGGATGTTCATTAAATAGATGTGAATAGTGCCTTCTTACATAGTGACCTAGAGGAAGACATTTACATGAAGTATACACTAAGATTTTTTGAGGATTCTTCCTTTATGTGCATAATTCATAAATCCATTTATATCCTCAAATAGGCCCCTAGGGCTTGGTATGCCAAGATGGATTCATTCCTTCTTTCTTCAGGGTTCACTTGATGCCATTCAAATATGAATGTTTATCTATTATGGTAAGATGATTCTCTTTTGATTCTAGATAATTATGTTGATAATATTTTGATCACTATGACCTCTCCCTCATCCATTACAATGGTGAAATATTATATTCATGATAATTTTTCCATGATAGATTTTGTCTTGTTACATTACTTCTTTTGGATCCATATTTCTCATTTTGACTCAAAGATTACACCTGCCTAACCAAGTAAGCTCTCAACTTACTTATTAGGTTTTAAGAGGATTATTATAAGATAAATTAGATTCCCTTTCTATTTGGATTCAATATTGAGATGATTATAATTCACCATTGGTTGATTCTACTTTGTATTAATAACTTCTCAACAACCTTATCTACTTTATACATACTAGACCTGACATATCATATGCAGCAGGCCTAGTCTACAATTTCATGTAAGAACCCCATGAGTTATGATGGAAAGTAGCTAAGAATATATTATAATACATTCAGGGTACACATAGATTTAGGATTCATTACAAATCTAGTATTAACATCAAATTTATTAGATATTCTAAATTGGACTAATTTGATAATATTAATAATCCTAAGTCTACCTCAGGTTATAATTTCTCCATTGGTTCAGGTCTGATTTGTTGGTTAAGCAAGAAGCAAAATGTTATTTATTTATCATCTACTAAGGTATAGTATAAAGGGGATATCAATGTTACTACTGAGGCTATCTAGATTCAGGGGATCCTCATAGTGTTTGGTATCTAATGTTTATGAGTGAGATTCATCTACTATGACAACTGGAGTAACTATTCAAATTTGTAGGAATTTAGTCCATCATTAGTAGACCAAACACAAAGATTCACATGTACTTAATCCAAGATATCAATCATGGGAAGATTATTTATCTGAGATATTTATATATGATAGAGTAGATAATATAAATATTCACCAAACCTTTTACAGAGATCTAGTAGCTTCACTTGTGGGATCTTATTGATGTTCAAGAAACTGCAACATCATCTGCTTGTGGGTATTATATCTTATTTTTTATGTCTCTCTTTTGGAGGGGGAGTATTTTCCTTTGTTTTTTCTCATTTTATTTAATTTATGAGAGATTTATTTTTACATGGGCACCTCATTATGCCTTGCTAACAGTTCCCATTTTTTAACCCACCTAAGTTATGCTTAAGAGGGGTGTTAGAGAAGGGTTTTATGTTTTCCCATATTTATTTATTTATTTATTTTAGGATTTATCCCCTCAATTAAAGTTTTTATACTTTCTTTGATAATATTGATTAGGTTTACTTAGAGTTATGGTTTGATCAAATGAATAGGAAGTAAATCCATTGACCAACTATTCTAGGTATGGGAGTTACTCTTTTATTCTTGTCTCTTTGATCACTTTTTGTAGAGATTTTTATATAGGATTTACATATTAACTCCCCTATATATACATGTATCATTTTTTATGTTTTATAATGGTTTTTTTATATTTTCTCTAAATATTTTTTGAATTATTCTTATGTTTTTTATTTCATTCAACTTATAGCTATGTTGTGCACTTGATTGACTTATGCTTTCATTAAACTTGTGCATCCACTTGATCAAAAGATATTGACATCCACCCTAATAGTTATAGTATATAATCAGTGCATATAATGTGAAATTAAAGCATTTTAAATGATTTAAAGTGAAAGATCAAGTTTTAAGAGTACACCTATGTATAGATGCAACCACCTTGCCTTTTGGCAATTTGATTTGAAAAGATGTAGAATTATGAACATAGAGAAAAGATTATAAAAAATATAAAACCTAAAGAGGTGCATATATATATGGATAGAGGAACATTGGAGGACACATGCCCCTAACCTTGGATAAAATGTGAGTTACCACCTGATAGTTGAGATTATCTCAATCATGCAACCTAATCATACTTATAACTTAGTGCGTGTGATTGAACCAAGTCAAATCACACTATAAATCTAGTGGGTCTATGATTTAATCAGTCCCAAATATAAAAATCATAATATTGAGTGATTTAATCACCTCAACCATATTAAAAAGTGAACCAACTATTGTAGTAGATTAGATCAATACATTTCATAAATGTCCATCTTGGTGGGTAATCACAATCCATAGAAATATTTGAAATTTGAAACTGATTTGATTTTAAAATATTAGTTACACATTACATAACATATTCACCTTAAATATGTCTCATGTTGAAACTATGTATAAAAATGGTAACAATGTATATAATTCTACCACAAATGTGTATCTGAATCATATAACTATGAATTTGGCTAGTTTGGAATTTGAATAAGTGTGAAGAACATGATTATCATGACATGACCCCACTATATATGGAGAAATATGAAAACTAATATAAGTGCCAACGTGGAGGACATATTTCTAAAACATTCCCCTACTCAATATAAAATCATGACAAATGTGGAGAACATGTTTTGAAAACATGCCCCCAATACAATATGAATATATTAACAAATTTGGAAGTCATGCCTATATGACATGCACCACTAATATGCACCTATTTTAGGTGACATAAAGTATAAATTGGTAGTTACCTTACTTTAAAAGGATAATATAACCATGTAAACTATTAATGTACCATGTAACATATAGAGGTAATATGTCTAGGTAGATATGTAAAGGAAGTGTGTAGATTATGATCACATAAAGTCCTAAGATGCATGACATAGATCATGGCACCATCTAGAGAGTAATAGAATAATATCAAAAAGTAACCAAGCACACATACATGAGTACTCAAAAGCAAGTCAAAAGACAATGGTCCAAAGAGACCTCAAGTAAGGGGCTTGTTCAAATACCAAACAATTGAAGAGATGTGACTTTGTCAAATGTCCACAAAAGAAATAATTCCATATTAAAGTGTACATAAAAAAATAAATGACATATTCAAATGGAAAAGAGGTAAAAAAAGGAATGAGGTTCACAAATAATGGATCATATTCAAATTCTCAAAAATCAAGACAATATCAATGCAATACTCTCAATGAATTACATGAATTAAATCATAATCAACCAATATAAACACAACATACTAGTCCATGGATTGTATGTGTTAGTAAAAAATGTTAAGTACAAATGTATACACATAATATTTTGAAACTTTATCAATTAATGATACTGTATATCTTACAAGAACCCATTGAGTCTCAATCTCTCTAAGTGTGTGATGTAAGGGGTGAATCAATAAATGGATGGGTAGACCATTTGTGCTTCATGGGATTGTTGTCCCTTATTACCACTTATTATCAATCTAACTAGATCTTAAAACCATTCCCATAAGTTTTTCATCCTATTTTGCACCCTCCTCTTATCATTTACCACCTTCATTAGCCCTTGCCTAACCTAAACCCATTATTGATGGTTTACATTACATAGTCAACCACATCAACCTTGTATTCTCATTAAAAAAACTCATTAGGTCTTAGGTCACCCCCTGGATAACCTAGTCCATGACCTAGTTTGTTTTTGTTAATTATGATATTAGGTTGAATGGGTCAACCTTATGAGCCTAATATTTTGGAAGTGTTTAGGGTTAAATTTGCCTATATAAACACATTCATTTCACCATTCCTAGAGAGACAACAAGAGTTAATTATTCATTTGCACTTCTTTACAATCTGATCTGCCACCATTCTACTTGAAGATTCTTAGCTTAGGATTTCTACTTAGAGAAGTATCTTGTCTTGTGGAGAAGTCTTGGATGCTTTTGCCTTTCTTAGTGATCCTTACAAACCACAATAATATCTTGTGAAGCACTTTTGGCCAAGGGAGAGATTGATTCTTGATGGATTCATCTTTAAGGTAAGTATCTCTATTTTTTTCCCTCTCTTTAGTAGATAGAATAAGCATAAGTAATGGCTTTTGAATAATATTTCTCTCTCCATGCATTATGGTTTCAACTAAACATAGATTAATTAGGATTCTCTTATGCATGTTTCATTTTATGTTTTCCAACCCCGACTTTGTGACACAAGCTTTGGTGATCACTAAATTAGACTTTTTATTTACTTGTTATTAGTTTAGTGAATATAAAAACATAGGACCTAGTTAGGGTTATTGCATAAATTTGATTAATGGGATGCTTTAGAACCCTCCCTAGTGAATTTATTATGGTAAGATATCCCTTAGCTAGGTCTAGTAGATCCATATTGGTCATGACCTCGATTATCTAATATATCCCCAATCAAAAGTGTATTTAAGATTTATCTTCTTCGAGCTAGGATTGATTTTTAGATCTACTGCATTTCCTATTGCATACATTCTGGTGAACTTGGCGTGAATCTAATCCTTGAAAAATTTCTTTCACACTTTCATTTTTATCATCTTATTATTTTTCTATATTTTTGATATTGTATTGAAATAGTTGATATATTTTTAACTTTCTATGCATAGGTTTACATACAACTGTATCAAAATGACTTTGTTCTTTTTATTCAGTCCTTCATTATATATAAGTTACTAGATTGAATAGGTTAAAACCATACTCTTCTTCAGTCCTAGATAAGAATACAATGTATAATAAGTTGACTCTGTAATCTTATTAACTTTACCAACATCTTGATCAACAAAATCTAGGTCAAATAGGTTGACTTAATCTCTCAGTCAACATCTAGATCAACAAACTAGGTTAAACAAGTTGATGTAGTCATCATATCCTTCTTTAGCACATTAGGTTTATATAATTGGGGTGAATAGGTTGACTTAGTTTGTATAATTTAAAAGCATCATTCAAGGCACTTACGCATAAAATTTTCAATCCTAATCATCTTCCAACCCACCAAGGTTCCATCTTTCTCTCTCAATCATTTCATTACTTCATTTCAATTCTATTTTATGCAAGTTATTAGTCTTCAAAACTAAAACCCTATAGCAAACTAAGTCATCTTGGTCGACTTAGTTATGTAGCCTATCTTCTATCTAAAGATCAAGTCAACCTATTTAAATATATTCTTAAAGATTTTTGACTTTATAGAATAATAATAACTTAATCAACTCTATTATGTACTATTTGCGTACACTGTCATCTGAAATAACTCTGTATTATTCTAAATTTGGGAATTAAAAACTATTTTCTAGTAATTTGTGCACATTTTCATTTTTAGTTTTTTGCATGCTTAGAGCAGCTCACATAGTCTAACTAGGTAGTTTTTTAAATTACCATTTAATTACACTATTTTGATCTTTTTTTCACACATTACCAAATCTCAAACTATTTAAAATGCACTTAACATTTTTTTCCAAGGCCTACCTACTCAAGTTTCATCACCAAGGGGGAAGTCAATTTCATATTCTGGCAAAGCAAAAATACGTGGTTAATGGTATATATTTGAAAAATACCCAACACCCTTATCACTGTACGATTGTGAAGTGAGGGGGTAGGACCAAATACTAATCTAGTACCATTGCCAACACATATCCATCTTAGCCTAAATATATTGAAACGATATATAGATCACTTTTTGGTTCCCTTTTTTTAGACAACTTTCGTATCACACTTAAATCAATAATTTGTAATAATTTAATAACACTCAGGATGACCACTTAGTTATCACTTACTTTTTAGTGATTTCTTACTTTATAATCATTGTGTGTTGTATTTCAAAAACTTGTATTGGCCATCATTGGTACAAGGTTTTCTGTTGTGTGCCCCAATTGGATCACTCACAATGATATAATTGTTTGTGTGTTTATTTCCATTTCTTACTTCGATTATATTGTAAAATTCTAACCTATTTAAAGACACTATCATGATGGTCAATATTGTCTCTTATAGACTCTATCTTTCTCCATGTCAATAGTACATAGTCACCTAACATGATTATGTCTCTTACTTATCTATTCTGCCCTCTGTCCAACAGTACATAGTTAACTATGTACTCTTTTACCCTCTATCTAGTAGTACATAATTGACCTAGTGGAATTTTTACTCTTTTTCCTTCTATCCAATAGTAGACAGTCGACCTAGTTGACTCTATACTCTTATTAGCTCCTTTTAAAAAAATACATAGTTGACCTAGTCAACCTTATATCTAATTACTTCCATTCATTCTCTATCAAGCTGATCTAGTTTGGCTAACTTCCTTCTTTGTCTAGATGGCTTAGTTCTCTATCCCTTATTTATCTCTCTTCTTACCAATTTTTTTTTTCATTTCCTCAAAACATTATGAAATATCCCATTAGAATCTTCTTGGATAACTTAAATCCATTTAGAAACTATATAGGGTATTCTTTTTTTCCTTTTTTATCTCCCAAGAAAACCCTCACTCTTTGATTACCTCTTCCCTTTCTTCAGCTATGGATTGTAACATGGTTGAAATCACACCTCAAGATGAAGTAGGTGGATCTGATCCTTTTTATACCTATCAAGATAATTCTCACCTTCAATATTTTTAACATAACATGGGATTAATTGACACATTTTTATCCAATAATCCCACTAACAATCCACCTTCCAATAAATCTCCCCCCAATACCAATTTGGGGAGTCCTAAAAACACCAACCCACTAATTGATATGACTCAACTTCTTACAAAAGTCATACAACAAATGAACATAATGCAAACTTATAACACCTCTCAAATTATGCAATTAAAATGTCATTTGATCAAATGGCTAATCAACCTCCAGTTCTAAATCCTCAAACTAATCCCATTTTCATTCCCCCACCTCTTAGAGATGCCTCAAGAAATGTTAATCCTCAACCTATCATGAATAAAAAAATGCTTTCACATATCCAAAATGAGTCTTTATCCCCTTTCATCATGTCTATTGATATTGGTAATATCTCTCCAACTATAAAGTGTGATGGGATTAAATACCCTACATCCTTTCTTAAAGCATTCAACAATCTCTATAAAGAGTGGATCCAAACTAATAATTTTTCCATAACTAAACTTTTAGTTAAAACCTTCATTGGTGATGTATTGGAATGGTATAACCAACTTACCCAACATTACATTTGATAACTTAAGTATTTAGTCAATCCTCTAGTTAAAGAGCTTCAACACAATGACCTTCCTAAAAATTGCCTCTCTGTTTCATCAATGCTAAGCAATCTCCCATCGAATCAACTCATTATTTTATAAAATGATGGAAATATCCAGCTCATAAGGCTGACCATAACATGACTGATGATAATTTGTTCAAACTCTTTATAACTTATTTAACTCCACTTCAATATAAAGTATGAAAATTTGCCCCTTAAACACTTAACAAATCTCTTGACCAAGCTAAGCATCAAGAATTACTCATGAAATAATTTAGACCTAATACCAAATTGCTTAAGGGATATTTTTAAACTTATATTAATTCCATCACTATCAATACTCCTCAAACCAAACTAGGATTTGCCAAATCTAAAAATCCCCCATATTCTCACACACCACTAACTGTGCAGTAAATGAAACCATTTTTAGTGCCCTCTAAACCCTTTACTTATCCTAATAATCTTCCTAAATGGTATAAACCAAATCAATTTTGTTTGTTCCATGATGACATTGGTCATTCCCATGAAAATTGTAAAGGGTTTACCAAATGTATAGTCTACTACATGCTTGGTGATTCCTTCAATCACGAAGCCATGATCTAAGTCCATCATCAAGAGTAAAACACCACTTCTCAAAAATGACAAGCTCCCAAAGCTTCTTATTCTAATTACCATAAATCTTTGCCCACATCTACTAATCATTAAAATACTAATAGTGTTTGTGCCATTGATGTTGACTATGACTAATATAAAAATAATTCTCAATATGTTACATAATTAAGGTCAGCTATCATTATAAACTAGTTTAAAAAGATCCTATCAATAAACCTAAGAAACCATGTTTGGAATAACAACTTATCAAAGATACTACAACCATTCATTTAGCTTCAAAAGTTCATGAGGATCCCCCTATTGGATGGTGGAGTCTGATCTTATTAGAATTCCTAGTTCTTGATAGGGGGTGTGGGGGTGAAATACCCCTGCGCCACCCCCCCCCCTCCCCCTCCCAACTATGGTCATCATGGGGGTGAAAAATGTAGGTTTAATGGTAGAAATTATGTTGGTGCATTTTTCCCTAATATATAACCTTATTTTGATATGAGGAAATTAGAATTATGGTGGCACACTATGTGTGAGTGAAGAAGATATTGTAATGGATATATGATAGGTTTTTACCTTCATTTGTTGGACTGAATAAGAGAAGAACTAGTTATTTCTAAGTGGACGTAGCCCATATTGGGTGAACCACGTAAAATATGTATCTCTATTATGTTACATTTTATATATTTTATTTCTATATTTATTTCATTAATATTAATTTGTGTTATATATTCCTAATGAACCCTCCTTATTTTAAACCCCCAACCACTTCTATTCCTTCAAAATCTACCTTACCTTCTAAACCTTGCATTGGTTTTTCTTCTAAATCCTATTAGAACTTTCTCAAAAAACTTAACTCCATGCCTTGCAAGATTCCCCTTATGGAGTTACTTCATACTTCCCCTTATCATCACAAATTCCTCATGCAAAAATTACAAAAAATTGAACATCCATCTTCTATAGATGAAGAACCACCCTCTATTGAGCCTTAACCTACCAATGTGCATACCATTGAATCCATGTTTTTTTATTATAAGCCTTTTATTGAATTTATTGAAGAAGACATGATTAATGATGAGATCCTTTTTCATGCCGATGATCCACCCCTATTCATTAAAACATCCATTAATACTACCCTTATTTGTAAAGTCTTAGTTGACAAAGGGTTGGTATTAATGTGACATATTTATGGTTCATCCAAAAACTTGGTTTTAATAAGGATCATCTCAATCAAACCTGCTTAACCTATCATGGATTTGATTAAACTAATAAAAGAAATACTTAGTTATATTTGGCTTCCCTTGACCATTAGACCTAAGACTATTTGAACTGAACTTATGGTCCTTGATTTACCCTTATCTTATTGGACTCATAGAATGTGGGACATCACCTCTTCCAATAGCTAATGCATCAAGTTCCTACATAAATACAAATGGTATAAACATGAGGATGATCCCAACCCTTGGAGTATTCAACTTCCCAATCCTAAACAAAAATGTTTCAATATTTATCTATATGATCTTGCCATCATATTCAACCACCTCCTTAAATATAAAGTTAGACTAAATCCTTAAAAATGTGTTTTCAGTGTCACATCTATAAAGATGTTAGGATTATTAGTCTCCCTTCACAACATCAATGTTGACCCTACCAAGATTAATGTTATTGTCAACATGTCCATCCCTAAATCCATTCTATACGTTTTCACTTACCTCAATAAACTTGGGTAATTAGATGCTTTATTATTGAAATGGCTTACCATATCTATTCTTTCAATTCTCTTCTTAAGAAAGGTAATTATTTATAATGGATGGATCCCTATCAAAAAGAATTTGATAATATGAAACAATCATTGCTTTACCCACCTACTCTTCATACTCCTTCAAATGATTGACCATTGATCATATATACCTCTTTCACACCCATATTTGCTGGGGCAATGCTTTCCCAACAAGATGATACTGAAAGTGAATATGCCATCTACTATATTATCCAAGGCCTCATTAATTAAGATAAATGTTACACAAAATTCAAATGTGATTACCTTACCATATATTTTGCTGCTAAAAAGCTTTGACATTATATGCTTGATCAAACCACTTATATTATCATCCATTCTGATCCCCTTTGTCACTTATTTTCTAAAGATTTTATTCTTGGAGATAGAATTTACAAGTACATGGTCCTTCTCATAGAATTTGATCTTTGAATTATTACCCAAAAATCTATCAAAGGATAAATCATTGTTGATCAACTTGTTGTAGCTCATGTGCCAGCTATTAGCCACCTTCAAGATAGTATTCTTAATGACAATATTATATATATTGAAGTTATCAACCAACTATATCCATTAAAGATTATTTTAACAATTTCACTACTGACCTAGAAATAATTAATCTTGATGAATCTGCTATCTTCCTCGATACTACAAAACTAAAATTAGTTATAAAAGAACTTCTTAAAATTAATGTCAATTTACATGGAGATAATTAGACCCTTCATTTTGATGGATATAAATGCCTTAAATGAGTTGGGATAGGTTATATTATTATGAGCCCTCTTAGAAAAATCATCCCATTGATATTGACTAACATTTGATGTCACTAACAACATGGTGAAGTATGAATGTTTAATCCTAGGCATGAGAGAAACCCATGATCTAGATATCACATATCTACATGCTTTATGTAAATCCCAACTCATTTTATACCAAATCAATGGTTATTATCAATGAAAATTATAAAATATCATTTATTATCATCAAATTTCAACTACTCTCACTAAATATTTCATTTCTTTCACCATCGAGACTATCCCTCAAGATCAAAATTCTATTGTTGATTCCCTTGCTTCTTCAGCATCTCTTTTTCATTCATACCAAGTTCTTACTAATTCCACTTTTCTTATACATATAATAAAATCCCCATATTCTATCCAACCATAAATTTTTTTTATCTACCACATTGAGGCCATCACCACTTGACAAATCTTGTGGTATAAAGATATCAATCAATTTATAAAACACAAAACTTATCCTTTGAACCTTAATTCTTGTGAATTGACTTGCATTCACAAACAAGATTTTAAGTATTTCTTATGATATAACATCCTATATTACCATAATGTGAAATGTAACTTGATTTGATGTGTTATGAAAGATGAGGTTCCACCTCTTCTTAAATAAGCACATGGGGGAATTTATGATGGCCATTATAGCAGACATGCTATAACCCACAAATGATTACATAATGGATAATTTTGGGCCACTATTGAAAATAATGCCTTTGAATTTTATAAAAGTTGTACTCCTTGAAAAATTTATGATGATCTAGTTCGATCACCCACTATTAAGCTTTAAATCATATAATATCCCTAGCCATTCTCCATGTGGGGATTATATCTCATAAGCAAATTACCTCGATCTCAAGAGGGGAATGTCTTTATAATCAAAGCCACATAATATTTTACTAAATAGGTTGAGTTTATTCCCATCGTTAATGTCACTAGTAACACTATCTCCAAATTCATCTTTAATAAAATCTTTTTCTTCTTTTGTGTCCCTCATACTATCATTTTAGAAAATGGTGGTAATTTCAAAAATAAATATGTCAAACAAGTTTGTGCTTTATTTAAAATTAATAAAAAATTCTCCACACCCTATCATCCATAATGTAATGTCCAAGCCAAGGATATAAATTAAAAAATTAACAAAATTATCCAAAACACAATCCTTGACACCTATATAGATTGGCATCTTCATCTTTATCCTATTCTTTGGGCCTATCACACTAGCATACACACTGCCACTGGGGCAATACTATTTTCTATAGTATATTGTTTTGAAGCAGTCCTCCCATTAGAAGTTGAGCTTCCCTATATCTATATATCTCTTCATGGTATCATACTTGACGAATGATTACATGAATCTAACCTTCATGCTCTTGATCTCCTTGTTGAACACCATCTTTGTGCTCTACAACATAATCACCAATATAAGGCTTGCATTACCAAATAACATAAAAAATGAGTCAAAGTTTACATGTTTAATGTTGGTGATCTTGTCATTAATTTAGAAAACACTCATGGAAAATGAGGTAAATACACCCAAAAATGGTGGGACCTTTATTTAGTCAAATATATTTTTGGTCTAAGTACCTATCACCTTTAAAGTAATGAAGGTCATATTTTTAAAAAACCCACCAATGCGTAATTCCTCAAGAAGCACTTTGCCTAAATCCTTCCCTTATTTTCATCCTTTCTATATGTTATCTTTCTAACAGTTTTTGTAAGATACTTACATGGGTCTTACCCTTTACAATAGTTTTATCTTTTCGCAAACCTTAGTCCTTCCTTCTGGTCTTTTGGTTTACCTTTTTATCATGAATTATATTGTCAAAACATAGATAGAACCTAGTCTTCCTCATTATTTACTTCTCTTTATTCTCACACTTTCCAATACTTTTTAGTACCCCTTGCGTTTGTTTTTTGTGAGTTACAGCGTAAGATCATGGATAAGACTTGGCCTTCTTCACAAATATGATCTTTTTATTATTTTCACATGCTTTTGGAACCCTCATGGGTTTATATTCTATGATTTTTAGTGTAAGACCATGGATATGACCTGGCCTTCCTCATAAAACTACCATCTTTTCATTTAGTATTCTTGTCTATAATGTTCTTTACAATCGTTAGGAGTTATGAATCTTTTTTTTTAGCTTTAGCTTTTACTTCTTTTTGATAGATAAAATTTATATAACAACTTGTTTTGGCATGTTTTCCTCCATTTTCTTCATTCGCATGATAAGGAATCATGGTTTACTATAATTATATCCCTTTTTCAGCCCTTGTCACTTTTTTTTGTGATTTGAAGTCATTCAAATTGTTTCATGTTTCATTCCTCTTTATTTCCTTTCCTTCCACTCCACATTGGATACAATAAGGTCAAATCCAAGATAACACTTTTATTTTACCTAAATTTATGAGAATCTTAGACACCATGCTCTATAAGATCTTTATCTTAGCAATTATGTCCAAAGTATTCAAATGAAGGTCATCTTTAGCACCCATGTTTGGTTTTCCAAATTTGTGTAGAGGAAGAATAGAAAAATCCATTAAGAAAGTTAAAAGACACATAATTTTAAACACAAGGAAGTGATATATAAAAGGAAACATACAAAATTAAAAATCACACTAAAAGACATGATTACAAGCACATTTCCTATCTCCAATAAAATCTCAAAATCTATAGTTGGCCTCATAATAGAGCTGAGGTCCATTAGCATGTGGTAGACCTATACATTGGAATAGGATAATTCAAAAAAAATTATGGTATTACCTACTTTATCATGTAAGTACCCAATATTTGTAGTAGATCGACAAGTCTATAAGGGGTCCTAAGGAAAGGGGAACATGTTGTGAAAAGGTAGGTCCATTTTAATTTTCATGCATATAACCTTCATGGGATGATATACATACTTCATTTGTTAACCTAAAACTTGTGTGGCTAGGAGATGTTCTTTAGAGTCCTTAAGTTTGAAAGTCATCTTATTTTTCCAAACCTAATTTGAGTGTCTTGACTTTGATAAAGAGTTACTCTAACTTGGTTTTTCCTCCATATCCCCCTCCACCCATTTCATTTCCCACCTTGAAAGGAAATGTGTGATTCTAATTTTTTTTCCCCTCTTGTATACTTTCCTCTTCTTCACATCTTAAAAACATGCTAGCACTACTTTGTTTTATTTTTATCTAACTTTAGAACAAAATAATATGCTTGAGGAACCATAGATTACTTTATTTATACCATGGCCTTACATTTATAGACATGCCTTGATTTATTTGCCATTTATCATTATTTTACTCCCCTTTTTGTAGAAACCTAAGTCTATTTCTACTTTTATGTACTTTTTCCATTGTTGAGTGAGGCTGGGTTGTTCCTTTTCACTCACTAATGATTGTTTTCCCTTTTATGTACCTTTTTTCATTAATGATTAAGGATTGTTACTACTCACTCATCAATGTTGTTTTACCATTTTTTCTTGCCCATAATTATTTAAGGATTATTACTGATTTTACATTGATGCTTGATTACCATATTTTTTTGACATGTATCTTTGGTTTAACTTGGTGAGTTTGCCTTTCTTACTTAAGGTTTACTTGTTTGAGTTTTTTAGTCTTTAATAGCCTTCAATTTTTGGTTACTTGACTTACTCTAAAATTTTTGACTTGGTCATTTGGTCTAACATAACACTTGTCACCTTAGATTACCAAATTTATAAGTATGTCCCATCCACATATCACCAATTATATTGGATTTCTTGCATTTATTTGTTTTTACTCTTTAGTTTTGTATCCTTGGGTTTATCTAAAGTAGTCTTTATGCAATCCATGATGATAGATATAAACACAATAGATAACCATCCAATGATAAAGGTAAGTTAAGGTATGCATATATTTAATTTTTAGTTATTTCTATTTCAGTCATTTACTTTTAGTCTTTTTAATTTAAAATACTTTAAATTTTTTATCCTCAATATTGTGTGTTGTTATGTTCTTTATCTAAGTACCATGCCCTATTTCACCTATATGACACATGAAGAGATTTGAGTGGGGCATATGTATACACATGATATTTTCTAAATTTATCAATTATTGATGCTTTCTATCTTGTAGGAACCTGTCGAGTCTCAATCTCTCTAAGTGTACACCTTAAGGGGTTCATCAAGAAATGTATGGGTATACCATTAGTGTTTTGTAGGATTATTGTCCCTTATTACCACTTATTATCAATCCAACCAGCTCCTAAAACCACTCCCTTAAGCATTGCCTCCTATTTTTCACTCTCCTCTAATCATTTACCACCTTCATTATCCCTTCCTTAACCTAAACCCCTTTTTGATGGTTTACATTACATAATTAGACACAACGACCTTGTATTCTTATTGAAAAAAATCATTAGTGTCTAGGTCAGCCCCTAACTGACCTAGTCTATGACTTAGTTCATTTTTTAATTATGATACTAGGTTGACCAAGTCTACCTTATCAGCCTAAACTTTTGAAAGGGTTTAGGGTAGGTCTACCTATATAAACACATTAATTTTTCCATTCTTATAGAGACAACAAGAGTTAATTATTCATTTTTTATTATTTATAATATGTCCTTCCACCATTCTACTTGAGTCTTAGCTTAGGTTTTCTACTTGGAGAAGAATTTTTTCTTATGGAGAAGTCTTGGATGCTTTGGACTTTCTTAGTGATCCTTACAAGCCACAAAAACCTCTTGTAAATAACCTTTGGCCAAGGGAGAGATTGAGTCTCAACGGGTTTGTCTTCAAAGTAAGTATCTCTTACTTTGATCCTCTCTTTAATAGATAGAAGTAGCATAAGTAATGGATTTTGATTAATATTTCTCTATCCATGCATTAGGGTTTCACCAATAAATATCTTAATTAGGATTCTCTTATGCATGTTTAATTTTATGTTTATTAACCCCCTCTTTGTTCCACAAGCCTTGGTGAGCACTAGATTAGACTTTTATTTACTTTTTATTAGTTTAGTGAATATGAAAATGTATGACCTAGTTAGGGTTACTACGTAATTTTTCCTGAGTGGAGGATTTGGAACCCTTCCTAGTGAATTTATTATAGTAATATATCCTTTGGATAGGTCTAGTGGATTCATACTGGTCATGACCTTGATTATCTAATGTATACCCAATCAAAAGTGTAAGTAGGATTAACTTCTCTGAGCTAGGATTGATTTGTAGATCTACTACATTTTCTATTGCATACACAAAGCATATGAAATAAATTGTGGAAGATATAAGCATGGATAAAAGCATGTGTAATTACATAAGGTCAAACATGATAATGTAAAATGACCATAGTATGATATAACCTCAATGCATCATGATAAAAGAAGTATATTCCCCTAATGTCCACATGACATGAGTAGAGGGAAGGTCCAAATTTGAAAGTGCATAGATCATGTATCTCTATATTCCTGTATCATACTCAAAATATGAATGAAACACATATGTATATATAAATAAATGATATTCTATCAACTAACATGGAACTAACAATATAGATGTTAAGGAGCTAGTATAACATGTAAATGTGGAAAACATTTTTGGATTTTTGATTTTTTGGGTATGTTTGGAATATTTGAACTATTTAGTCCAATAATCCATTAAATTTAAGAGCCAAGATTCTACTTGTTGTTTTTACTTTCCAAAATTGTTTATATTATAGAAGTGCCAAAAGCATTGTCTATTGGTAACTCACTACCAGAAATAATTGGTCCTTATTCCTCATATTCATCATATGGTATATAAACCTCTTTGTTATTATGTTTAAAAATAAGATGCTATTTTGTAACACTAAAAAATACTTTCATATCATTCAACCATTATTTTCCAAGGTGTAAAGTCAAGTATGGTTGTTGGTCCATTAGACATATATCAATTTCCACTACCTTTGGGCCACATGAAATGAGTGATATGATATACCTAAGAGATTGTGGAAAGTATGGTAAGTGGCGTAACTCATATATATTATGTCCCAAATATTTTAATGTTGTAATATAATAATTTGTTTCCTAATTATTTACACCAACCTTGAGATGTGGGCAATGCACCCTATCAATATTTGCGTTAATGGTTAGATTTTCATGTTTTGGCCACTTTGAAGGATTGTTCTATTTTGAAAAATTAGAAGTATTTTGTTATTTTTATGGTTCAGACATAATTTATATGAATCATTCATTCTTATATTTTTGAATTTGTCTCTTCAATGCCTCACATCTATTTGTATAATGACCACTAATTCGATGATAATTATAATACGGTAATCCATATTTAGGAATAAGTCTACTTATTGATATGTGTCTATTAGGAGATAAATATATCATGTGATACTAAAATAACATATAAATCATTATATTCAAAGCCTCCCAATTTGCTAAAAGTTGTATAATATATTTTGGAGCTTTTTGAGAAGCCTCCACATTGTTCACATGATATAGCTAAATTTAACCTTTGTAAGGTTAACATAAAGTGTGTAACCAAGAGGAAGGTATAGAATAAAAACATTTACAAGATCATATAATATTTGTTCTTTTCACTTATTCTAGTTTAGTTTTGTATCCTCTCTAGATGAGCTTAGCTTATATGCATCGAGACTTGTAGGTTCAAATAGGTTATGAAAAATATACTCAAGTGGATAAAAATATAGATTGTGCATTTTCAAAAATGTCATATCATAGGCAACATCATCATCATTGTCATAGTAATCTTAAACATGGCCATCTTGATGTTCAATATGGACCAATAAAAGAAGCTCAAATATTGTATGTGCTTATGGTTTTGGTATAATTGGTTCGTTTAGAATTGGTTATTGTTCTTGATGTGCATCTATGTGCACTTAAATGTTTAGTGCCTTATCTAAATTTGGATATAATGGATTCATTATACTTGACTCACCCATTTAATATGTTTGGATACTCTCAAGAATAATACATTATGTAGGAGGCACCATTTTAGGAATACCTTTTGTATCACAACATATCATTTTTAAATATTTAAAAGGTTTATCATTGATAGGCATTATCAATAAGGTCCCATTATGTATGAATTTTGAAAACAAATGTAGAGTAGAAGTGACAAATTATATGGTATGTATCCAAGGTCTACCCAAAAGTAAATTATAATGTAATGATTAAGACATGACCTAAAAATTGGTTGGAACCATTTTTGGCCCCAACGTCACATTTAATCTGATTTGGTTGATTGGTAGAATATGTGAATTATCAAATCCTTTGATATGCAAAACTAATTTTTGAAGAAGGTTTTTACTAATACCCATATTGGTTAGGAATTCATGCTAATGTTTAAGCTTGATCCATTATCAATGAGCACCCTTTTCGTACCCTTATTATGCAAAGTTTCTTATATGAACAAAGTTAACTCTTGTTTAATAACATATTTATATGTTAAATATTATATATCAAAGTTGACTAGTTTTGAATTATTTTGGAGATCTTGTATGATATCCATAAAGTAAGCTAGCTCAATATCACTCAGAACTTGGGTTTATAGTAATGTTTCATATAAGATATCCTTATAGATAGAAGATTGTTTTAGAATCTCTAAGATGGAAATATAAACATGAATGTTTCTCAATTTTTAAACAAGGTAATATAACTTAAATTTGATCACAAAATTTAGCTTAGGAGGAACCTATTTTATATTAATAAGTGATAGATTAGGTTGAACACTTTTACCTTTCCGAGTAGTGAAAACATGGACCACATAATCTAACATAAGTTGTGGGTGAATAATCAATGTAGGATGGTAGCTATCACCTGAATAATATCTAGGTGGAATAATTGATTGAGAGTATGCATGTTATAATTTTATACTAATTCTATAGAATCATAAAAGGAATTGTTAAGAGATATGAAGTGTTGCTTTTGATTTAAAACCCTTTCATAATATTGATGGATTTTTTTCTTTCATTAAAGCAAAGATATTTTTAAGAAATCATAGTAACAAAACATAGATACATTTACAAATTGGATCCCAAAATATATTATAGATGCATACATATTGCACATTTTTTAATAAATTGGAAGATGATTTTTAACTTGTGTATCTTTTTAAATGAGAAATCAACAATAAAGAATGAGAAAACCCTATATGAAAATATAGGTTTTTCAAGATAAAAATTTGAGTTTGCCAAAATTTTAACCATAGTTTGGATAAGGATACTATGGGGTTAGGGTTAATAATATATAATAAATAAGCAAAAGGGTGATACATATATGTATAGTAGTCCAATTAAATGCAAAACTCACATAAAACATATACTAGATTTATTGTGCTGAGATATGCTAAAAATGGAAAGTATAACTATGCTAAATATTTCAATTATAATGAAAAAATATACTTAGGTGGTTTTGATAATAATACATATATTATATGGAATTGGATAGAAATAAACATGATCTAGATTCTAGATCAATCATAAAATTCTAGAAAAATGTCCTCTATATCTATAAACACTTACATCAACCTATAACAGTTGCATTGATGTTATTTTCTGATTTAGATTTATGTGTCTAGTACATAATAAATACCAAAACTAGATGTAACCACCCATAATATTTTGGGCTCTATGTTTCCTTCACTCTAGTGTGCTTAAATTTGGATCATGGGCTATCACTCCTTTTTAAATAGAAAAACCCTATTTCTTCATATTCATAGTGGCTATAGAAAAAATGGGTTAGTAGGATCATGATGTTGAGTTAACCCAAAATACCCCTATATAAATGGGTAATACCTATATATACACTACTCTAAAGAGGGCCTTATAATAATGTAGTTCTCACCTAATGTGTTCACTTATGTGTGCATAAGGGTGCAATATGTGGAAAACATACAATAATAACTTAGTTTGTAACTTGGAAAATAGAACTCATGGGATGATTCTTAAGTAATTCAAACCTATAGATGTGTTTTACTTATGAATAATATGGAAATATGAGAGAATAGGGAAGATTTACTAACTCAAATGTTTTTTAATCATTGACTTTTGAGGTGTGAGCTTGCTAGGTATCTGTCAGGTGAGGAATGAATGAGGATTGATCATATATTTATACTAATATCTAGAGAATGTCCCACATTAAATAACTTAGGATGACCATATTTATATGTTTCATTTTCAAATTTATTGAATTTAGGGAACTAGAAACTTATGTCAGAATAGGACACTTATGTCAACAAAGGTGTTTAACTAGGACACAATTATCTATGTAGTTGACAAATTATTATAGGTATATCAATTTTAAAGATGGAAGATAAGTTATTTTAAAAAATTCTAGACATGATATAAGTTCTAGTCATCATAATGATATTAGTCAGACTAAGATATAAGTGATGAGTATAGAGATAAAATATGTGATCTTTTTGGAAACAAGAAAGGTCTAGAACTAAGAGCAAAAACTAAGGTTTGTTTTTACCAAATGTACCAGACTGAGGTGATATATAATTAAAAATTAATGTCTACATTTATAAGGCTATTTAACATATTGGTATTATCACTTAAAAAATATAACTTCCACCTTAGTTGTATGCCCATCTAGTTTTACATGTCTCATGTTTGTAAATAATCCATGACCATAATGTCACAACTTAGACAATTATTCCTAAACTTGATGCAAAAGGATCTCTCATACTTGAACCTAAAGTTGTTATATATAGGTGATGCATACACTTCATAATCAAACCTTCACTGAGGTTCTATTTAGATGACATGGGATACAACTAGAAGATGTGAGTTGGTAACCCTTTCTTTAAATCCAACAAAAAATTATCTATCTTCAATTTTTAGGGCAAATATTTCTAAGGGGTAAGGCATGTTAGGACCCATTAATCATAAATATTTTATTTTTAATTATTTTAATTAATAAATGATTTACATTTATATAATTTATAAGTTATCCCTATGCTAATTTTAATAATCTAACATTCATGAGAAGTAGTAGATATCTAGTATATAATTAATATAAATGGGGGCCTTGACTAGTGGAAAGCCATCTATGGATTTTATTAAATTGATATTTGTCAAATGAGGTTTCCCACTCAAATATTAATGTTTAACCCTAATTTATATGTTTAAGGTCATATATGGTTAATAATATATAAATGATTAAGTTCAAGAGTGATAAACAAATTTATAGCATGCTAATTAATTTACAAACTTAGATAAATAATATTTTGAATTTAAATAATGAGATATTCAAAAAATAGAAAGTAAAATTATTGATTGATATTGGAATAAATGGGAAAAAAGATTATTTAGTTGGTTTATTTGTGCATGTAGATTTGGAATAAAACAAGACGGTAGTGGACTAGATCTGTATCTTAGAATATTTATCAGATTCTATAATTTTGCACTCTATAGCTTTGGATGCTTGAATCAAATCTAGAAAGTTACATTGATTCTCATGTCTAAGTTAGACATAAGTGTATAGTATAATGTAATTTTTGTATATTAATATGAAAACATGGAGCCTTTTGGGTTTTCTCTCACCTTTCTTATATTGTATACAAATCATATGCATAGGTTGCCACTCTTTGTCAAATTATCAAACCCTAGTTTGTTCACCCTTGGAGTGATTGTATAAAAATAAGTTAGTGGTCACATCATGTAAAGTTTTACAAGGAACCATTTGTCAATGGGTACTACCTACATATCCATTACTCTAAAAATGACATCATACTTATTTGGTTATCACATACATGTTGTCTTGTGTGTACATAAGGACGTAATGTGTGATAATAAAGTACATAAAGTGACCTAACCTATAATTTTGAAAATGTTGCTCATGAGATGTTCCTTCAGTAATTTAAACCTATAGGAATACTTATTATATGAATAATATGGAAATAGTGATGAATAGGGCAGGTTTTCTCACTTGAATGCTTGATTAAGTTATCTTAGTAAGTTGTCATGTGAGTTTCTAGTATTTTCTAGGTGAGTAATGAATGAGGGTTGATATTATATATACCAATAAATTTTGGAACTATATTTCACTAAAATCTTATGTTGACCTTGGATACATTTCATTTGTAATTTTGATGAATTTTGGGCACTAGACATTTAGTAAAAAAAGGGACACATGCATCAATGCATGCATTTAGATGAGATGCAAGTGTATAAGAATCTATAAAATAGGTACATGTTAAAAAATATAAAATAAGGATAATGATTAGGCTTAAATAAATTTTCATAATATATAAGGCCTATTTATTATAATAATAATGGTTTAACCAAGATATAAGAAATTTGGCGCAAAGAGGTAGTGAACGTGAGCCTTTTGGAAACAAGAAGGTCTTAGAAATTAAGAGTAAAGCCATGATATGTATTTTATAAATGTAAAATAACAAAGTGATATATAATTTATATTTAGTGTCTACATTTACCCCATTTAATATAGTAATGACATTACTAATTTAAATGAAAATAAATGGGTACTTGGGTGTGCGAAACACACCTTATCTTTGTGTGATCTCCACATTTTTTTTATGGTGGTTGACTTGATATAAATATCGCATTATAGTAAATAATCAGTGCATATAATATGGAATTGAAATAATTTTAAATTTTTGAAATTAAAAATAGAAAGGTTAGGAGTACACCTATGTATCGATGCAAACATCTTACTTCTTAGAAATTTGATTTTAAGAGATGATTTCTTATATATATATATATATATAAGGAAACCATGTCCTTAACCTTTGAAAAAAATTAGGTTGCCACATGACCATTGAGCTTATCTAAATCATGTAACCCAATCATGCTTATAACCTAGTGAGTGTGAGTGATGTAATCAAATAACACTATATATCTAATGGGGGTGGATGATTTAATCACTACATCCTATAAATATGGTGAAGTTAGATTGTTTAGTCTAGTTTAAATGATTAAGTGATTTAATCACCTCAACCTTACCAAAATGTTAACCAAATACTATAGTAAATTGTCTCAAAAAAGTTTATAAAAGTACATCCTAGGTATGATAAGGTCCATACTAGTATTTGAAATCTTAAAGCTCATTTAATTTTGAAAATTTAGGTGCCCTTTTCATGGAATATGCACCTCATATATGTTTCAAGCTAAAATATGGGTATAATAATGGTATAAACGTATATAATGATACCATAAATGTGTATCTAAATCATATAATTGTGAAATTTAGACAATTTGAAAATTTGAAAGTGTGGAGGACATGTTACCATGACATTCCCCCATTAAATATGGAGAATTTGAGAACTGGTGTGATTATGGAAAACATGTCTCCATAACCTAAATCTAGTGCAATATAAAACTATAAAAATATGGAATCCATGCTTCTATGACATACCCCCACTGATATGCCCCTAATTTTAAGATAAGGGGACGTATAAATTAGTAATTACCTTACCTCAAAAGGATAAGATAAATGTATAATTTATGTATGAATCACGTATCATAAATGATTTAACATGTCTAGGTAGATATAATAATGAGGTCCATAGCATGTGATCACATCAAGCCTTAAGATACATGATATATATCATGGCATCATCTAGAGAATAATAATACAAGATCAACAAGCAATAAATTAGACACACAATAGCACTCAAAAGCAACACAAAAGGCAATGGTCCAAGGAGACTTCATATAAGGGGCTTGTTCAAATGTCTCACATCAAAGGGACATGACTTAGTAAAATGTCTAAAAATCATATAAATACATGTTCAAATGTCTATATGTAACAAAATATTACATATTAAAATGCAAATATAGGAAAATAAATGCATAGGGGCCAAAATCAATTGAGCATATTCAAATGCCTGAACAAGAAAAATAATGCAAGGCAATATCAAGCAAGGAAAACACTCAAAGAAGTAGAAAAATGAAAGCATTGAATCATAATAAACCAAAATAATCATATCATACTAGTCCCTTAATATATGTGTTATAAAAAATGTTAAGTATATATCATATCAAGTGCACTACGAAAGATTTAAGCATGGATATAGTAATATGTAAGTATATAAGCTCAAACATGATATGAAAATGATCATATAATAATGTAACCTAGGTGTATCATGATAAAATATGCATATTTACCTGATGTATTAATGATGTGAGTAGAGGGAATGACTAACATACATATGTTCATATATCATTTGCCTTGGTATGCCTCTATTACACTCAAAATATGCATGCATCATATGTGTATATATAAAAAAAATGATATGTTATCTATCCACATAGAACTAATAACATAGATGCCAAGGAGATAATAAGGTATGCAAATGCTAAATATTTTTGGATTATATATATATTTTATTTTTTTGATATTTTTGGAAGGAAAATAATCTTTGATGATATCATCCAATGAGTGGTCATAGGTATCTCCCCACTCAGAACATAGTGCAATAAATTAGTGGTACTAGCAAGGATCATGAATATGTGTAATATTTGGCATTATAAGATCTATGATGCTTTACATATGTATAATAAGATTATGTGGTTGTGAGGAAACAATAGAGGGAATGTGGGTTTGTGGAACCCATCATTGAGTGCTTTATGGTTTCTTTGGAATAGTAGAAATGGGAACATGTTTGGTTGCTCTAGATGAGTGAATATGTTATGTAGTAGTAAATGTAGATTTCATGGAATTCAATATGTATCTCTGATGTAATTTTATATCAAGTATTGGCCACCTAATTAATGGTAGTAATTATTTCTTACCTTTTCATAGAGGATTATCCTTGGTAGTTTGATAAATAACTACCTACGTATAAACTTTTTTTGTTCAAGTGGATGATCATATGCAATTTTAAAAACTATAATTACCCCATTGGCATGAATGTATTCAACATGCCCATCTATTGTATAAGGTATGATTCATAGTGTATGTACCCAAGTTAATCATAATAACATATAAAATAATCATATGTATATTATAAATGATAATTTAGTGACCACGTGTACCACGCCAACTTGTAAAGGTAAATCAATCTAACTAAGGATCTATTGTGATGTTCCATCAAATGCTCTGACCACTTTGGTTAAAGGGTGTAAATCATCATGTGTATAAACCAAATTCATAAATAATGTCATGGTTCAAAAATTATTGCTATAACCATTATCAAACATAACACTTTGTATAGGCTTGTGATCAAGATATTCTTGAATGAATAATGAATGAATATTTAAGTCATCATCCACAATATCACTAACATCAGAATTAATATAAGGTCTATGAATCATGGAAGGTGTATGCCATCTATAACTACCAATTATCCCATCTAATGGGTACCCATAACATGGTGGGGGAGTATGTGCATTATATGCCATTTTCACTTGTGGTTCTTGATTAAAATGGTATTGCAAAGGATTGTTAAATATCTTCTAATTATGTTGATCACTAGGTTGTGAACTTTATTTTTTTGGAGGAGTATAAAATTTAATATTTTTTCATCAATAAGTCTTGGATATTATGATATAAGGTAAAAAAACTATATGTATAATGCCTAGGACCTTGTTAATAGTCAAAATAAGCATTTTCATCATATCCTTTGGGTAGATTTCAATTAAAATCAACCTATATACGATGAGTGAGAGATATTAGGTGACAATCCACAAGATTTAGATGTAGAAAATTTTGAGCTTAGGTAAGCATGAAAATTATCTCCTTAATGTATTGGATAAGACACAATTATTAGGTTGTTGTGTCAATGTATTAACTACAATAATTGTTTCCTATCTATGTTTTATAGGTTTTACCTTGTAATTGGTCTTGATTGTAAACTTAGTATTGGATGTAGTTTGTGTGTCTAATACATACTTAATTTTGTTCAATGAGATAAATTTTATTTCATGATCATGAATGATAAGGTATAATTCATCAAAATATTTGAAAGTTTTGAACATAATAGACTCGTGTAATGGGGAAAGCAAACTTTAATTGAAGATGTCTTGAAAATATTAATCTTCTATTGGATTTTTCATTTAACCAACATTATATTGTACCTCAATACATAATAATTTATATTTTTATTGGTTCCTTGTTTGAACTTTTAAATGTGGGCATAGGAAAGCTTTCCATAAATGTTGATAGAGAAGTGTGCTAAAAAATAATCTACAAGAGGTTTGAATTATTTTAGTGATTGGATTGGTAAATCATAAAACCACCTTAGAGGGACCTTGTAAATAATTTAGTACAAAGTTTATTATTGGAGGCATAATCAAGGCATGCCACATAGAAATATTGATGATGATGTTCATGATGACCCTTACCATCATAAAATGGGAACTTAGGTGGAAAAAAACCAGATAGAAAGGGGTGTAAATATATTTCAATTTTAAGAGGGTTATGATACACCTTTTGTGAATCAATAAAATAAGGTAATTTCCTATAATTTTGTTCAATATTTTTAACCTTAGCTTGAAAATTTTTTATATTTAGTACAATATCCTACACATTTTGATGATTAAGGTTTGACTTTTGAAAAGTCACCAAAGGATATGTACCCATATTTGAGGTGATATAGGAATAATTAATTGGGTTGAAGTACTAATGTTTCCCATGTAAGATATAGTAATAGTAGGATTTATTTTGGGGAGTAATTGTGTAAACACATAACCCATGCCCAAATTAGAAGTATGAAGTTATGATGTGCTCAAGGGGAGGGTTATTGGTATAGAATTAGCTATATTACTATCTAAGGATTCACCATCACTAAGTGAGGAAACCTTAGCCTTAACATGCTTACTAATTCATTTATTATAACATTAAAAAATGAATATATATTAAGCCCTCATTATTATTATGATGAGTAACTAATAATTATTTATATTCCATCTAAAAATAAGTTTTTATTAACATTTTCCATTGTTTATAGATGAAAAAAATATACTTTGAAAGAAACTTATAATAATAAGAAAAATAGAAAACCCTAGGTCAATGCTAGGGATATAATATCAAAGGTCAAGTTAACCAAATTTTTAACCATAAATTTATATGTATAAGGTCATCTAGGGATAAGGATATAGAAATTATTAAGTAAAAGGGTGATAAATATATCTATTGTAAGCCAATTAATTTACAAAATCAGATAAATAATATCTTAAATTTAAATATCGAGCTATGCCAAAAATAGAAAGTATAATTACTCACTAATATTACAACAAGTGAGAAATAAGAGTAATTAGCTATTTTACTATTCACTTGCATATCTAGGATGAAATAGGTTAGAAGTGGACTAGATCAGGATTCTAGAATAGTCATTAGATTCTAGAATTTTTCACTCTATGGCCTCATATGCTTACATAAATGGTGGTGTTTGAGTTGACTAAAGTGTCCATATCTAGAATATTTATTGGATATGGGTGTGACCACTTAGATCCTTTTAGTTTTTTTTTCCTTTATTTTGATGTATACAAATCATGTGCACAAGTTGTAACTCCTTGTCAAATGATCAAACCCTATCTTGTTCACCCTTTAAGTGACTTTAGGAAAAAATAGGTTAGTGTTACATAGAGTTGAGATACCCAAATTACACCTTGATCAATGGGCATTGCCTACATAGACACTACTCTGAATATGGTCTCAAATTTATGTAGTTATTCCCTACATGTTGGATTGTGTGTATAAAAGGATGTAATGTGTGATAAGTAAGTACATAGAGTGACCTAACTTGTAACTTGTTAAATGTGGCTCATGGGATGATATTTTAGTAATTCAAACCTACATGGATACTTATCCTATGATTTATATGTAAATAGGGATGAATATGTAATATCCCCTTCAAACAAGAAATATAGCAACACAAAAAATCTGAACCAAGATATAATCTCTGTTGAATAAATTCAGAATGATAACAATAATATAGTTTTTTCCAATAGTAAATCACAGATTCTTAGCACTTGTCCTTCTAAACTATTACAATTACAGTCCTCTATTATGCATATAAATATAAAATACAGTCTTGAAAACCCTGGCTTTGCAAATCTGGAAGTCCAAATTGAATTCTAGAAAGTCTCGGCCCCTTCTGTGTCGACACACAGTCACCGTCGTCGGTCGATATCTCACCGACGTCGGTCTCTGTCGCTCGGATTTCTGTCGACGTCGGTCTTCAGTCGACCGATGTCGGTCACTAAAAACCCTCTATCTGCCGAGGTCGGTCCCTGAACTGATCTGTACGAACCTGTACGGATTCTGTACGACCGCAAATTAAGCACAACTTCCCTGTTTTCAACCCCTGATCTAAAATATATGTCTCTAGCACAGTAGATCTCTAGCTGTATAATTTATTGAATCAAAACATAAAGCAATAAATACCTGGAATATCTGTGATAACTTCTGTGTGAAGTTATCTCTCAAACCTGAAATTCTATGATAACCTCTGGATGAAGCTATCTCTCACTTTGGCAATATATCAGCTGATATTCCACAGCCTCTTAATTACACACACTGAAGAGGGAACGTTCTCCAATGCAAATGGAATCCTGGAACCCTAGGCTCAGTCTTCACAGAAGAAATTCTTCAAAATCAATAATCAATAATCAATAGCATAATCCTCAATGGCCTCCATGAGAAACCCTTATACCCTCCAAAAAGATATGCTTGCCCTAATTAGGGTTTCTTAAATTAGAATTAGGGTTTCTAATTAAAATTAGGCTAAATAATTAATATTTGATTAAATCAATCAAATATTAATATCTCCCTCAATACATGTCAGATCCACGAACCGATCGAAGCTAGTGAATCAGGGAGTGATTCCACACATAACCATGCCACAATAAAGGTGCTCCGCTGCATATCAAATATCCCTAAAAAGTAGGAGCTCAGGCCAAATGTGTCTGAAATACCCTGAATGAAAATCAAATGAAGAAAACTTGTGAATCAAAGTCGAGCCAAGCTCCATTATGACCCCCTATCCATATTATTAGCCTACGAAGGTCGCATAATAGGCTAACCATGAACTCAGAACATGTCAATTGAAAAGGGGACATGACAATCCACCCCTCCTGGAATTGCTTGCCCTCAAGCAATCACTGAATGACAAATCAATCAACCCACCTGGATCCCAAATGTAGTTAGGATCTCCACCACTGTCAATTAACACAAACCCCATGCCATGTCCATCCAATCCATAAATGAAAATCTGCAAGCAAACTCCGTACCTGAATAACATCTAAAACTGGATTGTGAAGGCTAGACATAGTCATATCATCATCAACCTGTGTCCCAACTGTAACAAAAAGTTGAGTCCTCACCACATGTGACAACTCCTAAACTGAACTCACCTCAAGACCAAGCTCGTCTTCGTACCTCTCCTGTGTTGGTGCCAATGTGCTCTTGTCATCACCCTCTATCATGTTATGTGGTATAGGTACCTCCATCCGATGAAAAAACATATATCTGAAGCTGCTACCCCGTATTGCCTTAAGAATATGTGTCGTCCCATCAACATTAAAGAGAACCTCCATGTCCTTGAGACGAAGAGTAACTTCCTCAAATGAATGAAGCCACTTCATACCCAAGACTAAGTCTATATCCCCCATGTTTACCACATAATAATCAGCCTTGAACTCATAGTTGTTCAAGCGCAATGGGAGGTCTCTAATAATACGTTCACACTTAAGAGTGTGACCATCAGCTACCTTAACTCTGATGCCCTCAAAACCTTCTGTAGTGAGTCCATGCTTCTCCACAAATCTAGCATCTATGAAATTGTGAGTGGCTCCTGTATCAAGAAGGGTGATAACTTTCTGCCCTGCCAAAACTCCACGGAGTCTAAATGACTCATCCGACTGTATGCTGGATATGCGGGCCTCCTGTAGGTGAAGCTCTAACTCTGCCTCTGCATTAGGCCCTGAAGCCTCTGCCTCTGCCCCCTCAGCACTGTTATGCTATTCAGAATCCTCAGAATCTGACTCCTCATAATATATCCACATCATACGATTCGCCTTGCCCTTAGGCCTCAAAGGACAATCGTGATGGATATCATATGGTCCTTTGCAGTAGAAGCAAAGCTTCTTCCTACGTAGATCATTAAGCGCCTCATGATCCAAAGGTGGTGCTGCTGGATTGGCCTTTGAATCATTTTTAACTCCGGATTTATCTATGTTAAAATCCGGTCTCTCCGTATCCCCGTGGGAGTGCTTATGGTCTCTAGAAGAAGAAGTACCTTTGGCGTTAAATTTATTGGATGGGGCTGCCATCTCCATATCACGTGCCTTCTTCATAGCTACCTGTAATGAAGGAGGATCAAAGGCTTTGATCCAACCCCTCAATGGCTCTGTCAATCCCCCTATGAAGAGAACTACCAATCTACGCTCTAAAATATTGGGTACCATGACTGCTAATCTCTGAAACTCACCAATGAAGGACTCCAAGCTACCTATTTGTCTCAACTGTGCCAGATCTCAGAAGTAAACCTTGGGATCTCTCCTGTCAAACCGCTCAACCAATCTATCCACAAAGTCCTGGTACTCTGTTACTTGATTATGCTGAAGTGTTACCATACCATGGTACCACCAATCATGTGCTACTCCATCTAAGTGCAAAGTGGCGTATTTGATGGCATCTATCTCTGACATTGGTCTCAATGCCAAAAAGGTGTCAAGCTTATGAACCCAAGCTTGAGCTGTCATCTTACTGCTGCCGTCAAAAGTAGTTAAAGAAAGCTTACCAGTAGCCTTCTGTAGCTCACTGAATTGGACTCTAGGTCTCCTGTCCTGTCTAGCCAATCTATAGTGCTCTCTCCTCAAATTGACAAAACGATCAAAGGTTGTTCTCTCCTGGATATGAGGAGGTAATAAGTCCCACTCATCATTTTCAGCCATGTAAACATCTGCAAATGGAGAATTCCCTGCCTCCTCATCTGCTGGTACCTCTGGTTCTTCTTCAACAAATGAAGGGCATGTAGGTCTATCAGCTATTCTGGAGGGAGTCTGTTGTGGTCTCTGATTAACCGTAGCACTCCTATCATCTCTTTGGTCCCTGTTCTGTCCATCAGGTGCGTTCATTCTCTCTATCAAGGTCATAAGTCCCTGTAGTGTCTGAGCCATCTGCTGTTGGCTTGTCATCATAGCACGCTGAAACTCTCTGGTGGCCTGATTAGCATCATACCTGTGGCCCCTGGGTGGGCTGCCCTCACGTCTGTCACTCATGATGATCGGTCTCTGATCTAACAACTGGATACCTTCAAGCAAGGCTCGGCTGCGTGTGTTATACCTGTGTGGTCCCAACTCTTGTGGCTGCATAAGATCTATAGACCCTCAGGCTGGCAGGATTTAGCTCTGATACCACTGTAATATCCCCTTCAAACAGGAAATATAGCAACACAAAAAATCTGAACCAAGATATAATCTCTGTTGAATAAATTCAAAATGATAATAATAATATAGTTTTTTCCAATAGTAAATCACAGATTCTTAGCACTTGTCCTTCTAAACTATTACAATTGCAGTCCTCTATTATGCATATAAATATAAAATACAGTCTTGAAAACCCTGGCTTTGCAAATCTGGAAGTCCAAATTGAATTCTGGAAAGTCTCGGCCCCTTCTGTGTCGACACACAATCGCCGTCGTCGGTCGATATCTCGCCGACGTCGGTCTCTGTCGCTCGGATTTCTGCCGATGTCGGTCTTCAGTCGACCGATGTCGGTCACTGAAAACCCTCTGTCTGTCGAGGTCGGTCCCTGAACTGATCTGTACGAACCTGTACGGATTCTGTACGGCCGCAAATTAAGCACAACTGCCCTATTTTCAACCCCTGATCTGAAATATATGTCTCTAGCACAGTAGATCTCTAGCTGTATAATTTATTGAATCAAAACATAAAGCAATAAATACCTAGAATATCTGTGATAACTTCTGTGTGAAGTTATCTCTCAAACCTGAAATTCTATGATAACCTCTGGATGAAGCTATCTCTCACTTTGGCAATATATCAGCTGATATTCCATAGCCTCTTAATTGCACACACTGAAGAGGGAACGTTCTCCAATGCAAATGGAATCCTGGAACCCTAGGCTCAGTCTTCACAGAAGAAATTCTTCAAAATCAATAATCAATAATCAATAGCATAATCCTCAATGGCCTCCATGAGAAACACTTATACCCTCCAAAAAGATATGCTTGCCCTAATTAGGGTTTCTTAAATTAGAATTAGGGTTTTTAATTAAAATTAGGCTAAATAATTAATATTTGATTAAATCAATCAAATATTAATATCTCCCTCAATACATGTCGGATCCACGAACCAATCGAAGCTAGTGAATCAGGGAGTGATTCCGCACATAACCATGCCACAATAAAGGCGCTCCGCTGCATATCAAATATCCCTAAAAAGTAGGAGCTCAGGCCAAATGTGTCTGAAATACCCTGAATGAAAATCAAATGAAGAAAAACTGTGAATCAAAGTCGAGCCAAGCTCCATTATGACCCTCTATCCATCTTATTAGCCTACGAAGGTCGCATAATAGGCTAACCATGAACTCAGAACATGTCAATTGAAAAGGGGACATGACAGAATAGTGTAGTTTTTCTCACTTGAATGCTTGATTGAGTGATCTTGGTAATTTTGTCATGTCCCCTTTTTCGTTGACATTGACAGACATGATGGTTAGCCTATTATACGACCTTCGTAGGCTAATAAGATGGATAGAGGGTCATAATGGAGCTTGGCTCGACTTTGATTCATAGGATTTCTACATTTGATTTTCATTCAGGGTATTTCAAACACATTTGGCCTGAGCTCCTACTTTTTAGGGATATTTGATATGCAGCGGAGCGCCTTTATTATGGTATGGTTATGTGTGGAATCACTCCCTGATTCACTAGCTTCGATCGGTTCGTGGATCCGACATGTATTGAGGGAGATATTAATATTTGATTGATTTAATCAAATATTAATTATTTAGCCTATTTTTAATTAGAAACCCTAATTCTAATTTAAGAAACCCTAATTAGGGCAAGCATATCTTTTGAGGGTATAAGGGTTTCACATGGAGGCCATTATGGATTATGCATTGATTATTGATATTGATTTTGAGAATTTCTTCTGTGAAGACTGAGCCAAGGGTTCAAGGATTCCATTTGCATTGGAGAACGTTCCCTCTTCAGTGTGTGCAATTAAGAGGCTGTGGAATATCAACTGATCTATTGGCAAAGTGAGAGATAGCTTCATCCAGAAGTTATCACAGAATTTACAGGGTTGAGAGATAACTTCACACAGAAGTTATTACAGATATTCCAGGTATTTATTTATTTATGTTTTGATTCAAATAAGCTATACAGATAGAGATATTCTATATTAGAGTCATATATCTTCAGATCAGAGGTCCTACAAACAGGGTGTAATTTATTGGCGGTCGTACGAAGCCGTACAGAGCCGTACAGGTTTGCACAGCTACCGACGACGGCAGTATTACCGATGACAGCTACCGACGATGGCAGTATTACCGACGACGGCTATCGATGACCACAGTATTACCGACGACAGCAGTATTAGCTACCGATAGCGGTAGTATTACTGACGATGGTGACTGTGTTTTTACATAGCAACCCGAGACCTTCCAGAATTCAATTTGCACTTCCAGATTTTGCAAAGCCAGGGTTTTTCAAGACTGTATTTCATATTTATATGCATATTAGAGGACGGAAATTGTAATAATTTAGAAGGACAAGTGATACAATTTGTAATTTGTTATTAAGAGACTATATTATTGTGATCTTTCTGAATTTATTCAACAGCGATTATATCTTGGTTCAAATTTTTTGTGTTGCTATATTTCCTATTTGGAGGGGATATTACAGTGGTATCAGAGCTAAATTCCTGCCATCCTGTTGGGCACATCAGAACTAATGTCTTGCCATCATGTTGGGTAGTTCCAGGTTCAATTCGATTATCAGTATGGCTCTAAGAGGGGTCAAAGATTTGGAAGAGAGCATGCACAATGCAAAGAAGAAATTAGATCATCCATTTCAGCAAGCAGATGGCACTCTAAAAATTTTGGAGGAGTTGGACACTTATTTAGGCAAGGTTGAGCATTCAAATACTTATGAGATGCAAACAACGTTATTTCCAGCATTTGATTCATTGGTGAAGCCCCGATTATTGAGACATCATGATGAGGTGGTAAGACTTGCAGCTCTCTCTTGCATTAGTGAAATGATGAGGATCATAGCTGGCTTTGATTTTCATGATGATCAGATTATGAGAGAGGTACTTTATGCCATGGTAAAAAGCTTCAAAAAGTTGGATAACATTAGAGACCCTCATTTCTCAAGGAGGGCAAGATTACTTGAAACATTTGCAAGGTATGGATTTGAAAACGTTATGATGTTAGTAGGTTGTATTGGTGAAATTCGCATGATGTTTAAAATATTTTGGAATATTTTAGATGAGTTTCATTCTAGCAATATATTGGCATCAATGCACTCTATTATGTTCACAATCTTGTTTGAGGAGGAGGATAAAATTTCCAAACTCTTGGCAGAAGATTTATGGTATGTCTGGACAAAAGGGAGAAATGTCTCACCTAGAGCTTGTATGTGGTTAAAGAATCTAATTAATAGGCCCAAGGATCGTAGTGCTTTCCCTATGACATGTAGCCACTTGCATGATGAGTTTGACAGTCATGCTGATCCAGTACAGGGAGATATTAACACATCTTCAGGTAATGATTTATCTACATTATCTTCACAGGCAGGAGTAGTTGAGGATGTTGTGGATGAGCTTTGTCTTAAGGTGAGTCTATCTCAGGAGTTAGACAGTGAGGATGAGTCTGATGCTTGCATTCAGAGTGTGGAGGTGTACTCAGATGTTAGTACACTGAGTGTGGATGATGAGTATGTTGCTATAGCTGCTTATGAGGAGCATGTGGTTGAGGCTCACACACATATTCAGGACTTGGGAGTACCTGATTCTGAGGAGTTTGGGATACCAGTGGAGTCGAGTCTCCATATTGATTCTTCTCACACATTTGATAGTATGGTACAGTTGGTTGTACCGCCTTTACAGAGGGATCAGTTAGGGGATGGATTAACACCATCTTTTGTAGATGGAATTTGCAGTTGCCAATTACATAGCCTACAGTATCGACACATCCAGGGCAGTTGTGATTTCAGAGATTGGTTGAGTTGTGTTCACCAATTTGATTATGGGTTCCTCTTTGTTTTACTTTTGTCGATATTGCAGGTACTCACATTGATTCACAGTGGTGCAGAGCATAACTACATTTGGGATCCAGGAGGATCGAGTAGTTCATTGTTCCAAGATTGCTTGGGGACAAGCAATTTTCAGAGGGGTGGATTGTCATGTCCCCTTTTTCGTGGACATTGACAGACATGATGGTTAGCCTATTATACGACCTTCGTAGGCTAATAAGATGGATAGAGGGTCATAATGGAGCTTGGCTCGACTTTGATTCACAGGATTTCTACATTTGATTTTCATTCAGGGTATTTCAGACACATTTGGCCTGAGCTCCTACTTTTTAGGGATATTTGATATGCAGCGGAGCACCTTTATTATGGTATGGTTATGTGTGGAATCACTCCCTGATTCACTAGCTTCGATCGGTTCGTGGATCCGACATGTATTGAGGGAGATATTAATATTTGATTGATTTAATCAAATATTAATTATTTAGCCTATTTTTAATTAGAAACCCTAATTCTAATTTAAGAAACCCTAATTAGGGCAAGCATATCTTTTGAGGGTATAAGGGTTTCACATGGAGGCCATTATGGATTATGCATTGATTATTGATATTGATTTTGAGAATTTCTTCTGTGAAGACTGAGCCAAGGGTTCAAGGATTCCATTTGCATTGGAGAACGTTCCCTCTTCAGTGTGTGCAATTAAGAGGCTGTGGAATATCAGCTGATCTATTGCCAAAGTGAGAGATAGCTTCATCCAGAAGTTATCACAGAATTTACAGGGTTGAGAGATAACTTCACACAGAAGCTATTACAGATATTCCAGGTATTTATTTATTTATGTTTTGATTCAAATAAGCTATACAGATAGAGATATTCTGTATTAGAGTCATATATCTTCAGATCAGAGGTTCTACAAACAGGGTGTAATTTATTGGCGGTCGTACGAAGCCGTACAGAGCCGTACAGGTTTGCACAGCTACCGACGACGGCAGTATTACCGACGACGGCTACCGACGACGGCAGTATTACCGACGATGGCTATCGACGACCGCAGTATTACCGATGACGGCAGTATTAGCTACTGACAGCGGCAGTATTACCGATGACGGTGACTGTGTTTTTACACAGCAACCCGAGACCTTCCAGAATTCAATTTGCACTTC
>JARHVA010001035.1:302500-495000 GCA_037957365.1 Torreya grandis | reverse complement strand
TAAATTATAAATATCCAAGTGATAAATACACTATTTTCATCTCAAAGGAATTTTATACTTTTCATTTATTTTTAACATTATATAACTCATGTATTAAATATAATAAAGCCCTAAATGGATCATTTTCATGTACCCAAGGATAATTATTAGTATGTGTCAGGATACTAATCCTCTTGTTTACTTTTAGACCAAATCAAAACATTTATTGCCTATTTTAATAATTCCTTAATCAGGTAAAACTTAGATTTTAACTATTATAAATGCAATGTTTACACATGCATATCATATGCACATTCTACCATATAGTTTTATAGATTTCAAAAGAACCCTTATAAATAAATATGAACACCTAGAATTAATATTTAGTGTATAAAGACAATTCATTTTTTCGTAATACTTTGTTTCATTTACAATTAAAAATCATTGAATGTGGTATCCACTTTCCCATGCATGTCAACACCATATGGTACCATCTAAGGTTATACTATCTTTATACAAATGTGTATGTATTAATTAGTGAATAAGTCTCTAATCTTAGCTTATTTACCAAGGCATATAATCTACTTTCATATTACACATGGTCATACACACACATACACACATGTATATATGTATGTATATGTATATATACATTTATGTCTTGTTCAAAAGAATATTAACTTAAGTGTAGTCCATCCTAAGGATTAAACACATATGAAAGAGGTTTTATTCCAAAACAAGAACAAATATAGGATGTAAATGTATATATGAAATTACCAAAAAAACTTAGCATACCATTCAATGGTTCATTTATGCATATTGTAGAGATGGAATCCAAAGATAGTTATATCAAGCATTAGTCAAGAAAAATGAAGAAAATTCGTAAGAACATAACTAGTTAAGACAATTATTTTGAAGGGGTTTTGCAAGTGATAATTAAGAACTATTTAAAGAAAGCATGTACACAATACCTTCCCAATAGCATCCTATCACCCAAATGTGGCTCAAAACATGACTTTCCACTTTATTTGGTGCTCAAGTATTTAAAAATGATGCAAGGCAAAGCTCCTCCATCATGTCAAGTGCACCAGTGAAACTAGACTCATCATATTTGAATCAATTTTGTGCCTATCTTGAAGCTATCCTATTGAAAATTAAGCATTATAAAACTACATAAAGAAATGTTGTGGAGAGAATTATGAATATAATTTTACACAACTGAAGCTTAAAAATGGTGGTATTGGCCCTCCTATTTATAGATTTTTGAATTTGATCATAATCAACCATGACCATCCATCTTGAGATCAAGATGTGTGGCCATGAATTTATCCAATTTTGGAGATAATATTCATAAATATGCTTATAAATATTTGGAAGCAAGGGGAATTAAAGAGGCATAGGTGGCCTTAAACTTGATATTTGTTACATTTATGGCTTATGGATGCCACCCCACAAATGATTTCATTTTATTATTTAAATATTAAATCTCAATTTCCAACTTAAAAATGTTCAATAACTTCTATGAATTTTCCACTTAAGCTCTTAATTTGGATTAATTTGCTTAGGTGAGATTAATCAAATTTTATGAAATTGTTTGGAAATTAGTTGCATATCATTAATCAAAATGGGTCACAATTTGACTAGAGCATAATTAAAAGAAGTTGCTAGTTATGTATAGACAAATATCCCATTTAAGACATTGTCAACATGAAATAACACATACACATGTCATGTGCTTCCGAATCAGAATAATTCAGTGGTTCAATGCATCAAATTATGTTTTCATAATTTTGGCCTAAAATGATTTGATAAAATTTAATAACATAAAATTCATTACCCCATTTAGGGACACATTAGACCAAATTGGACAAGATCAAACCATTTAGTGTGTTTAAGTGGTTTTGGCCTAAATTGTGCATTTTTACAAAATTCAAGTAAGATTGATAATTTCAACACAATGGTGTTAGGAATTGGATGTATACATTCTGCCCCTATTTTAAAAATCATGGTAAGACATTTAGATGAAGTAATGTATTTTCAAATAAAAGAGTTGTCAAGAAGAAGTTTGGAATGAAATGACCCATGATGCCCCCTTGAGAGGATATACTAGGATTATAGAGAAGGATGAACTCTTGAAAAGAGAGAGAAAGAGGTGAAATTAACCCATGGATAAGATTAAATCTAGATTGAGATAATGCTTACATGCATTGATTCTTCAATGATCAAAATATAATTAGAATATAATGAGCCCCAAAGATAGGGGGAAGGGGAAAGGATACAATCCAAAAATATAAGTGACACACTTTGAACACAACCAAAACTAGGGTGCAAGTCACAAGCTTAGGTAATGATCAATCCTGAGATAAGTTGTATAATATGAAATTGCTAAAATGCAAGAAATTTTTTTTAGAGCTTAGAATTAGAAGAAATAGGAGAGTGTAGCTCTAAAGAGAGGAAATAATAATGTGCTCTATTATAGAAAATTTGATCAATTAATAAAGTAATTTTACCCTAGTAGGGATGATTTTGATCACTAATAAATAATTTTTCCCTTGTAGGGCTGATTTGATTAGGTGATTGGTCCAAACATTATACCCTAGTAAGTAAAATTGGAAAACATAGCTCAATGATATAACCTACTACATAGATTAAATATGAGTGGGTGAAAATGTAGATGTAATGGTCTAATGACTTAATAAGCCATAAAAAACCAAGCATATAAGGATGCAATAAAGGTGGTCGAGCTTACCTGAGATATGCCATATATCCCAACACTACCTACATAGTTTAAATGGACCTCCAGCCAATGTAGTTCACCTAGAAGCAGGAGAAAATGGAATGATGAATGAAGAATAGAATAAAAATGGACCATTATTTGATTAGACTCACAATGTATGCCAAGAGATGCACATTTTGCATAGAGTCAAGTGTATAGGCCATTGGTGCCTAGTTTCATTGGTGTACTTGAGATCTGATCTTTGGAGCTATATTAATTTTGAGACTTGGATCCAAATAACTTAGTGCTTACTATTACAAAATGAAACAATGCATCATAAGTATGAGTAAATTATAATGACTTTGCATTTCAATTATGATGAGTTGGTTCAAAGGTGAATACTTGTAACTAAGGATAATGATAAAAACTATCAATACCAGAGTTACAACTATTTACATTAAATAAAAAACAAAGAAAAACAAATAAAAAGGAAACATAATGTAACCTAGCTTAAAATCAAGATATGAATGATCAGGTTTTAAGTAGGAATAAGAATTTATAAAATCAAAACAAGAACAACATAATAAACAACATGAAATGAAGATATAAATAATCAATTTCCATGTGTACTATCAAGATGTAATTTGAATACAAAATAAATAAAAAGAAAAAATAGGAACACAAAAGACCAAGAATAAACAAGAATAAAAAGAAAAGGGAGAGAAAGGAATAAATAAAGAGACAATAAAGCATAATAAAACACCAATAAAAATCAAATAAACACACAAAAATAAGTGGTTAGCCACAATGTTAGTGTGGCTTGAAAATAATTATTTGTACACATGTAGTAGAGGCATTATTTTTTACAAAAAACTCAACAATAACAAGGACACAAAGTTTCCACCATGTTATATGGAAACAACAAGTCAATGAAATGGGGTGAAAAAAATAAAAGGAAGTGGATGGACTAGTTAAATCTAGATGTACAAGACAAGTGGACGTTACTTACATAGTTATATGGATGCTAGATCCAACATGAACTTTAGGTCAAGTTTATTTCTCCTAGTGAATGAGATAGAATAAAAATAATGATAAGAAAACATGAGTGATGTTGTAGAGGAAATAAGGAAAATGAGCTTGTAAAATGAAGAGAATGATCAAATCAGTGCTTGTAAAATGGAAAGAGCATGGAGATCAAAATAAACAAAAATGCAAGACAATGTTTTTGTTATTTTTGTCAATCATTTTCTAATGTTTTTGTATTTTTAGGATAAGTAACAAAAATGAAATATTAACAAAATGTCCAAGTAACTACCTAGTTAAGGAGATGCACGTCCACAGGTAAGACTTCAAACAATAACTAAGCCAATTATAGTTGCCCATGCTCATAAATCAAAAAGAGTGAGATATTGTTAAGATGAAAATTACTACCCAAAAATATAAAAATGATAATAAAATAGTATGTAACATGAGATCACCTTGAATAAACATTTAATGGGATAAAACCATGAGCTGATGTATTTGTGTTCACTTGTCCATAAGAAGCTACAAAAAAACTATTCAAGTTGAACTACTTTATAGAATTGGAACTAAATATGTTCATAATGCCTATGATTCATAATCAAGATCATAATTGGTCAAGGGATAAAATATGTCCAGGTTACAATGGCCTAGGGTACACATAGAATATGGTTCTAAACAAAGTAGTTTAGAATGAATAGGTTCAAAAAGAGGATGGTCTAGTGTGGGATAAAATGAGTCAAGATGGAATAAAAATGATCCAAAATACCAATGGTTAAAATATTTAACCATCTATAATCATAAAATAATTTGGTTCTTCATGAGAATGGTCTAGGGTAAAAATATAAATAATATGGTCCAAGATAGGATGGTCTAGAGTATAATAGTAAGATAAAATAACTTCAACACAAGTTTCCCCAAGTAAGGGGTATTATAGATAATGGTTAAAAAGCTATAAATCATAGAACCACTTAAGATTTATAATGTTCATGGGATCTAAAATTTCTTTTCCACCTGGAGTAGATAATTGGCATGCTCCTGATCTATAGTTTTCTGTGATCATATATGGGCCAAGTCAATTGGGTTGAAACTTGCCCTTTTTATTACATTCAACATTTATGTTCTTTTGATTCTCTTTCAAGAGAAAATAACCAATATCAAACTCTCAAGGGATAATTTTATCTTTATAGATTCTATGTAGTATATTATGATAGTATTGTAAGTTTTATAGGGAAGCCAAACACTTACCATCAATGAGTTCTAGTTCTTGCAATCTGGAGACTCTATAATCTTCATCATCTTTAATATTCTCTAAAGATACTCTCAATGAAGGAAAATTGATGTCAATAAAGATATTAGCTTATGTGCCATAAAAAAGGAGTATGCAGTGGCTCCTATGGGGGTTCGATGACTAGTGAGATAAGCCCAAAGGGCAAAATTTTTTGTAAGTGCCAATTATGGCTAGCATCATTGACAATCTTCTTCAATATAGACATAATGGTTCTTCTTGATGCCTCAACTTATTCATTGAATTTAGGGTTATATGGTATGGATTTCTTGTTCTTGATTTTGGATTTTACACAGAGAGTTTTAACTTCTTGGTTTATAAAGGATTCACCTTTATCAAATATAATTTGAGATGGGATACCATATAGGCAGATGAGATGGTAATGTATAAACTTGGAAATATACCTACCGATGATATGAGTACAAGGAATTTCCTCAATCCACTTAGTAAAATACTTAGTAGTAATGATAATATGTTTATGGCCATATAAATATGTTGGGTTTATTTTTATGATGAGATCAAGATCGCAAGTAGAAAATGACCACAGTATAATGATTGGCTAAAATGGCAAGGAAAGTGCATGTATCAAATTTCCATGTTGTTGATAAAGAACACACTTTCTCACATAATTTCAAGCATCTATCTCCATTTTGGGCCAATAATAACCTATTATGAGGATATTTTTATCTAAGACTACACCATTAGTGTGGGCCCCACATATTCCTTCATGAACCTCCTTAAGTGCTAGCATGGGTTTTCTCAAAGATAAATAATGAAGTAGCATTCCATCATAGCCTTTTTGATCAAGCGTGTTTCCAAGAAGGGTATAATGGGCTATGCAATTAAGGAAAAGTTTATGATGATTATTGGAAAGGTCAGGTGGAAAAACATGATCATGAAAATAATTATAAAAGTCTTAAAACCAAGGTAGTTTAGGTGGGGGATTGGGACTATCAATGATGCATACCCTTTCTAAAACTAGTAATATATTAGTAGGCTATAAAAAAATTTCAATGAGAAACTGATACTCTTTAGCACTAATATCAATCTGGATCATGGACCTAGTTGTTTCCATTTCAATGCTAAATTTATTGTTGGCCCTTGGTACTTGTTCAAAATATAGAGATTTAAAATGATCTTTGAGATTATCTACAATATGATTTTAGAGTAAAAGCTTGTCATTTCTAGTTTGATACTGATTATTGGTTTGATTGATAATCAATTAGGAGTCTCCATAGACTATTAAGTAATGTATATCCCACTACACTACAAGGTGAAGTCCTACAATAAATGCTTCATACTTGGCCATATTATTGGTACAAGGAAAATTGATACAAAATTTTTTAGGAATTATGTCCCCTTGCAGTATAATAAAAAATGCTAGATACAGATCCATGAAAAGTGAAGGAACCATCAAAATATAATTTCCATTATTTAGGTTCATGTTGTACTTCTTCTATTATCATAATAGAATCATATGGGAAGTCAAATATGAGCAGTTGAGTGTCTATAATAAGGTCTTGTATAAGTTGATCAATAATAACCTACACCTTGATAAATTTATAATTTTGATACTCAACATCAAACTCACTTAATATCATGACCCATTTAGCCATGCATCATATGAGAACTACTTTGGTTAATAAAAAATTAAAGAGGATCCACTTTAGCAATGACAATGATTTTATTATTGAACATATAGTGTCACAAATTTTGGGAAGTGAACACTATAGCTAAACACACATTCACAATAGAAATATAATTTTGTTCATAATCCACCAATGTACATATTAAATAATAAACTACATACTCCTTACCTTGATCATCATGCTAGGCTAAAAGTTCCCCTAATTAATGCTCAATCACTAAAATGTAAAGGAATATTTGTCCAGGTGTTGGCAGTCTCAAAATTGGTGGGTTGTACAAATATGTTATGATCTTCAAAAATTCTAATTAACACTCATGATCCCACTGCAACATGATACCTTTCTTTAATAAATGTGTGAATTGGTGGCACTTATCTACTAGTTGAGAAATGAACCTATAAATAGACTAGATCTATCTTTGCAGGATTCAAAGATGTTTAAGATTTGAAGGTAGAGGAATTTCAATCATGGCCTTAGCCTTAGTAGGGTCAAATTTTATCCCTCTTTGTGATACAATAAACCCTATAAATTTTTCTTAAGTGATGTCAAAGACACACTTATTGGGATTCATACAGACACTCATAAAGCCTCTCAAAGATTCTCCATAGAATGTCAAGATGTCTGGCACATATTTGTGATTTAACTAGGATGTCATCAACAATATAATGAATCATGTCATGGAATATGATAATCATAGCACACTGATAAGTGGCTCCAACATTCTTCAATCCAAATGGCATGACTTGATAATATAATGTTCCCCATGACATGGTGAATGTGGTATTATGTGCTAGTCTTCTTGAGCTATCTTAATCTGATTATATCTAGAAAATATATCCATAAGGGACAACATCTCATCCTTAGTAGTAGAATCAACAATCATGTCAATGTTGGGTAGAGGAAAATCATATTTAGGGCATGCTTTGTTGATATCTTTGAAATCAATACAAATACATATACCCTATGGCTTTTTACCAACTAGAACTATGTTTGATATCCATTCAAAATAGTCTAGTGATCTAATGAATCATGCTACTAATAACTTATCTAATTCTACTTTTACCAAAAGATTGATGTGTGGATGCATCTTTCTCAATTTTGATTTGACTAGTTTGGCATCTAAATGAACAACAAGTCGATGCATAACCAATTTAGGGTCTAAAATTAACATGTTAGAATATGCCCATAAAAAAATATCAATAAAATCCATCAAAATGGATATAATGTGATATTGATCCTCATTAGTGAGAGAATCTCCAAGGTAATCACTTTTTGGAACATCAGATGTTCCCAAGTTCACTTCCATAGTATTTTATAAAATAAGTGTAGAACCATCTTTTAGGATAGTAGGTAATGTGTGATCATGATCTTCTTGTTCTGCTACAACTTCTTTTGGTTACTCCTAAATCTTTGGATAATGTGATGAATTTGAATCCACCAACTTAGGTAATGGCCAACTAGAAATTTTTTATAGGAAAGTCAAGAGCAAGACACTCAAAGACTTGTTGTTGTTCTATTATGATTTTGGTAATGGTTACAAAGATAGGCCTAGATGGACCTTGTGAATCCTTTGGGGATGAGTAAAATTTCTCATCCAAGAGTGCTTGAAATATGTTTTCACTCAAGGGCTTGTATTTTTATTTACTTTTTCCTTGATCAAAAAATGCCTCAATGAGGTTTTCACCTGAAGATATTGATGTTTTATGTTATTCATGACCAAGAAAGTTTGTTTGATCTCTAAAGTACTTATAAGGATACAAATAAAAAACAAATCCTTGATTGTGATAAAAAATGGGTAATCCATCTCTTAGGCCCAAAAACTCTGTAATAGATTCTTCATTTTAGAATTCATCAAGGTGTATGACCAAATTTTTTTGGTCCCAATGAATGATTTCTAGATTTAAAAGGCATAGGGAATAATGGGGTGTTATGGTCATAATGACATTGGAATCAAATAAATTCATGTTATTATGATTGTTGAAAAGGCTATAATTAGATGCTATGTCACTACCAAGGGTCTCGTCACTAGTTGATTCAAAATAATCACTATCAAAAGTCATGAGGTTACCCCCAGGTGATATAAATCTAAAACCTTGATTTAAATTATTTTTACCAACTGATAAAGGTTTCAATATTCCTTCTACTCATGGGCCAAGTCATTTTCTTATATAATCAAAATTGTCCATGATCTGATTAGGGATAGATATTTTGGATTCTAAAAATAATTGACAATTCCATCAGAATATAACCAATATACTTCAGTGAAATCCTCTTGATCCTATTTTGGTGAAGTAGTAAGTATAAATACCATTTGTGGATTTTTTTTGTCTTTCTTCTATTTTCAAATCATGTTGGGTCTGTTGGGGATTTTGGAAGGTTTGGGTTTACCAAATGTTTTAGGAGACTTTGGTAACTTAGCAACATAGTAGTCATCTTTAAGATGGTACATGAAAATGCCCGCATATTTTATAATAACCTATTTTACAAGAGTTATAGGAAATATATCAGCCAAATTGGAAGAAAGGTCACTAATTTTGATATATTATAATTTGGTGGATGCAAAACTATTTCCTTGTTCTTATTTGCAACAAATTTGTAACCTAGATAATAGTTATAATTATGATATTTAGCCTCTAGATGTTTGCAATACTGATAAGGATATAGATTGGTAGGAATGGTGACCTCGATCCCATTTTTGGGAAACTTAAGGCACTTATGCAAAGCAGATGGTATGGACTGTACTTCATAGATCTAAGGATGACCAATAAGTATGTTATAAGGCAACTCAATATCCAAAATATGTAACAATATATGATAGGACATAGACCCAAAAATGACTAGCAAAATAATAGTACCAAAAAATTCCCTCTTGACATTATCATACACCTTTATGGTGATCATCTTTAGCTAAATGTCCTTGATAGTGTAAACCAAACTTTATACCAGTTTGAGGGATACTATGTTTAGCCCCAAACCATTGTCTATAAGAACCCATTTGATTTTATGGTTTTCAATGATGACCTCAATATACAAGGGGTTATTATAGCTAGGACCTAGAGTGGACATGTTTTTATTTATCAAAGGGAACCTATCAGAATGAAGACAAATGTCCTAAAAGTATTTAGAACTATTTATGATTAATATCTTGGGAAATAGTTGATTATTGTAAAAGTTCATTCAAAATAGGTCTATGGACTTTAGACGTACATAAAACATATAAAATAAAAATTTGTGTAGGGGTTTTACTCAGTTGGTCTGATAAACTATAAGGTTTTTCAATAGTAGGATAAGATGGTTTAGCCTTGGATGACATAGTGTTCGTATTTGGATCTAAAGGCATAAAGTTCACGTTAGGTTTAGTGGTAGAATAAGAAAAAGGGTCCTGAAGGGTAACTCATGAGTGTATAGTTGTGATTGCATAATTTGGAAGTGGCAAGGGGCTATTATAATTAGAAGATTAAGGCAAATTGCCTTAGAAGGTGGCTCATGGGTGTCTATTTGTACTTGAGTAATTTCAAGTCAGTGAGGAGCCATTATAATTAAAATAAGGATGAGGTCTAGAAATAGTAACCCATGCAAATCAAGGCATAATAGAATTACTTGATATTGAAGTGATGTTACTTGAGGGAGAGGGTGTTGACCCTATAATAATGGGTCCAGTACTTTGAGAAGTATGAGATGGCTCACAAGGTTTAATAGTGACAATGGTAATGTGGATTGTGAGAATACACCCTATGATATTATTATAGTCATAATGCATGTTGTTATAACCCATGTTATTATCACGGGTATTATGATCCTAATTATGATCATGATGATTATGATTCTGACCTTAGTTTTAATTTTACTACTATTTCTATCCTGAGTTTTGATTGTTCTTTAGTGGTTATTGATTATGTCAATTAAATGAATATTTGTAAATACCCATATCCTGATTAGTGTCTTATGGAACAATTTTTATCTCAACTTCACTAGTTTCAATTAAATATTCAATGAGATGTCACAATTGAACATAATGATAAGCACTATGACCAACATGATAAAAGTTAAAAAATTTGTTTGCCTGATACCAATCTAGTTTGAGATGATCTTTAAGAAATGGCCTTAGTATATGCCATATAATCAACTTAGTTTCTATGAGATTTTAGAACACTGATTCAAGAAGATCTCCTAGTTTGTTGAAGACTCTGAAGTTGTTATTGAATACCCCTCATAGAATGAATCTTTGTAAAGTGTTTGGTGGATTAGGTGGAACTAATTGAACATTTAGAGCCAATAGAGCCTGCATCACTTGTACATGTTATGCTTTGGTTACTCTATTTCTGACCACGTTCTTAATCTTATTGAATCCCTTAGGTTTCTCTATCATAATAGTTTAACTAGGAGATTGGGCCTAATTTGATGTTTGACCCTATGAATAAATTATGATAAGGACTTTTTCAATAAGTGCCTTCTTAATCTAGACACCCTTGTTTATATTCTATTCAAATGTGTTCATGCAAACAAGTTGTAGATTGTGTGCCACCTTAGGGTGTAGGTTTTTTCAACATAATTCAACCAACTATTTGTTTAGCAAATTATGTTGAAAACATCCAACTAATGCTCTCCATTGATATAGATATGCTTTAAATATTTCTCTATCTTTCTATTTGGATTTTCACAAGTCAACAATAGTCAATTCATGCTCAATATTGTAAGAGAAGTGGTTAAATTTTATTTTAGATAGATTATTCTAATCTGTAACCAATCCCTTGGGTATCTTAAGAATCTAATCTAAATCTTGTCCCACTAAACTTTGTAGAAATAAGAAAATAAAATAAATGCTAATGTAAGCTACCTCTTAGCATAACACAAAAAATACTTGAATGTGTTCATGAGGGTCACCCTTCCCTTTGTACTTATCAAATTTGGGTGCCTCAAAATGAGGTGGAAATTGGACTTGGAGAATACTCAAATTGAATGGATATGGACATATATCATCAAATTTATACTTCTTGATTTGGTTTCATGTCTCTAATCATGACATAATTTCTTTCATCAAATTTCACTCTTATATGTTTGGTACATTGGTATGTGTAATATAATTTTGTTGGGATGGGATGTGCCCCTATTACATGGATTTGTTAGGGATATATGCCCTATGATTTTTAACTTTGTTTTGGTTCACTCCTTGAGTTGAGTAAGTGAGATATTTATTTATGGGTTGATTAACATTCCTTGAATATGGTTGCCTTGAATTGTAAATTTTATATTGACTTTTGGGAGTCCATGTTCTATTCAACAAAGTATGCATTGGTTGAGATGAAATAGCCAATTTTTTTTGTATAATTTCCTCAATACACAATGAATGTTTTGGTCCTTGATTTTGTGAAGGAATAAGAGGCTCTTGATGATTGAAAAATGTATGATATATATCTATCAAATCATGTTGTATAACCTCTTGAGACTTAGGTTTTTCAATTGAGATATCATGCTCCATTGTAGGCATGTTCTCAATTAAAGTGTGTTGTACTCATTCAACCACATTCCCTTGTTCCTTAGAAGCATTGTTTTATATAGAAGTGGAAAATAAAGAGTTAGTCAAGTCCATGATAAGTTGGTCTACATATCATTGACTTATCGTTTTGATCTTGGTGACAAGATCTTGATCATTATATGGTGAATCTATGAGCACTTACTTTCCTTTGATAGAAGATGCAATGTTTGTTTTTGTAATATGAGTGAGGGATTATTCTTGATATTGTTCTTCTACCCTAACCAAGGTATTTAATTATTCCATAGGAAAGTCTGATGATAATCTAGCATCAGTTAATCAACCTTAGGAGTTCTTTGTCTTTGTCCTATAGAGGTTGTTGTTCAAAGTAATCTTCCTTAGATCCTACAGTCATGGGATTATCCTCAAATACCATATGATTATCTTATCCATCATAAAAGTGATCTTGTTCATAGCTAGGGTTGAAAGATACCCCATTACAAGTATACATTTGTTTCATGTCTAGAAAGGTTGTTCACTACATTTGCTTAAGATTTGGAAAATGTTTTGCAAATGTTAACAAGATGTGTTTTGATTTTCTTCAAACAAGTGACAAGGAAAAAAGAGAATATAATAAAGATAGGGTGGTGTAGTACCACATAATTAGAAGAAATGGTTCATGAAATTACTCAACTTTGGTGGGTTAATTTTTTTAAATTTTAAGAGGGTATGATAACTTTGAAATCTAAAGTGTAAACTACTACACCTAACATAGGTCAAAGATATGTTGATACTATAAAATATAGGGATAAATTTGATGAGTTGCTACTAAAAAATTATAAGAGAGTTTTTCTGATGAGGAAGGTAACAATACAAACTAAGAAACTTGAGATGTGAAAACATGTAATAATTCCTAATTATAAAATGAAAACCAAAAGGGAAACACAACACCGCCACATGGTAATAGGAAGATAAAATGTGTTCTAGAACTTAGAGTATGAGTGATACACTAGATAACCTAAGTTCATAATGATAAAATGATGATGAGTATATAAAATAACCTTCAACCCAAACATGAAATCATACCCAAGTTAGCTCAAACCAAGTTCAAATGGTAAACCAATTAACACATTGGCCTATAATTTAGAAAGATGAGATTTTGAATTTGAATTAAAAAGTGAAAAAATTTAAAGATTTTTGGAAAATGGTTTAGATTCAAATGGACATCATAATAATGCTATTTAGATAAGAGAAACACAATGTTTCAAATGAGGATTTAAACAAATAAAAATATGATTTTGATTTGGTTAGCATAATGCCTCTTTATTTAAATAAAATGGTGGACAAAAAAAGTGTTTGGTTGATGTGTTTTTGTTTACAAACAAGTTTTAGACTCAAATCAAGACCAAATAAGTAAAGGCAAAGATAAATATAAATAAGTATAATGTTCAAAGCCCTAAATTGATACGGTTTCTTCGTATCACTGAATTTTTTCTATATACATGCTCTTGGGAGGATTTTAAGTGTTAATCCAAAAATAAAAGTGCATGAAGTAGTAGGGTTTTTACACCCTCCTTCTCCTAAGATATTTTATGATAATATGGAACTTCATGATACTCACCATGCATCAAAAATATATTTGTGACAAGTAGGGTTATTTTAAAACTTAAATTTTTGACCATCTCAATGGTCCCAAGTGTGATTAACACTAGAGATGACTCACGTCAATTGAGTTCATATTGATTAACTTAATATGTAAGGGTTTATTATTTTTTATAGTGATTCCATCCATGTACTACTTAGTGGAATCCCCTGATTAACCAAACCTAACTCATGTTTTCATTATGATTAGAGAGGTTAGCCACTCAACCCCCTAAAAATCATAGTATATGTGCCTTGATTTATATATCCTACCATGGATCAGGGTTGAAATAATGTCAAGAGATGAAACCCTGAGTCAAAGCTTCCGTAAAGAACTTTTGAGGAGGTTATGAACCCCTACTCACAAGATAAGTTACATAAAATGAATGACCAAGTGAAAATAATTTAAAGGTTATGTCTAGATTACCTAAACCATATGGGTTTTGGGGAGAGCCTTAAAAACATTATTTTCACACTTTGGACTAGGTACAATTACAAGGAGGAAGCACTTTTGGTCACCCAAATTATCTAAAAGGGATGGGGGGAGAGTATACATGCATTTTTCATTTATGAAAAATAAATAAGTATAAAATGATCTAGCAAAAAATAAAAAACTTAAAAGAATTTTCAATTTAAAGTGAATGCTTATTTTATGCACCAAATTGAGATGTTTTTAAAGTTTTTGTCCCCTTGGAATTAATTTCAAAATTTTAAAAACTTTCACAAAATCATTAAAAAAACCATCTAAATTCATTTTAAGCGCCAAATAAAAGTTTTTAAGAGTTAACATGTTCAATTTTTACACTTTTTCAATGCATGACCTATAATTTGTAAAGGGTTTCCTTCTACTTTAAATTAAATCTATCAATGAAAAAAGCAAGATTTGAAAACTTGCTCTTGGGTTCCTTTATTTTTTTACACAAATATCAACGTCGATCAATAGTGACTCGTGATAATTACAATAAGACCAATGTCAGTCATAAAAGAACCGATGTTGGTCAATAAAAATTGATGCTGATTACCTATGAACCCTTAGGCAAAAAACATTTTGTCAAGAAACTTTTATTATCCCAAGTTAGTATAAAATCTCTAGAAAAAGCTTTTGGATCATGCAATAAAATGTTGAGATAGAGACTTAAAATCTTAGATAACAACTTTCAATATTCAATAAAGATAAAAAATCCAATTTTTTTGTGTTCTACCCTGCACCAAAATTAATGTCAGTTACACAAAATTGATACAGGTCACTATGTAAACTATGTGTCAATAAAAGCATAAAAGCATAGGAAAACTAATGTTATAACTTGATTTTTATGGATTTTTAAGGACTTTTTTTATCAAATCTAATATTTCCAAGTTATTATCCTTGCTTATATGGGATATGATGTCCTATCGGGCATGCCAAGATGTAGAGATGGAATCCAAATATAGTTAGATCAATAATTAGTTAATAAAACTCAAGAAAATTCATAAGAACATAACTAGATAAGCCAAATCTTTTGATGGGGTTGTACAAATGATAATTAAGAACTATTGAAAAAAAGTATATACATAATACCTTCCCAAGAGCATCCCATGACCTAAATATGGCTCAAAATGTGATTTTACCCTTGATTTGGTGCTCAAGTATTTATCAATGATGCAAGGCAAAGATCCTCTATCATCTCAAGTGTACCATTAAAACTAGGCTCATGATATTCAAATCAATGTTGTGCCTATCTTGAAGCTATCCTATTTCAAATTAAGCATTATAACACTACAAAAAGAAAGGTTGTGGAGAAAATTTTACATAATAATTTAACACAAATGAAGCTCTAAAATGCTGGTATTGGCCCTCTATTTATATATTTTTTAATTTGATCAAAATCAACCATGACCATTCATCTTGATATAAAGATGTGTGGCCATGAATTAATCCAATTTTGGAGATAATATTCATAAATACCCTCATAAATATTTAGAAGGAAGGGGCATTAAAGAGCCACAATAGGCCTTAAACCTGATATTTATTGCATTTATGGCTTATGGATGCCACCCCAAAAATTATGTCATTTAATGATGTAGATATTAAGAATAAATTTCCAACTAAAGATATTCAATAAATTCCATGGATTTTCCATTTAATATCTTATTTTGGATTAATTTACCCAAGTGAGATTAATCAAATTTTATGCAACTCTTTGGAAATTGGTTGCAAATCATTAATCAAACTAGTTAGAATGTCATATTACTAGGTGATAATTTGAATGGAGCATAATTAGAAGAAGGTGTTAGTTATGTACAAACCAATATCCCATTTACATTGTCAAAACAAAATAACACATGCACATGTCATGTGCTTTTGAATTATAAGAATTTAGTGGTTCAGGGCATTAAATTGTGTTTTAATCATTTTGACTTAAAATGATTTGAGAAAAGTTAATAATCACATAAAAAACATTTCCCCATTTAGGGATACATTATCCCAAATTGGTAATTGTCTACGATAAGCTCGAACCATTTATCATGTTTAAGTGATTTTGGCCCAAATTATGTCTTTCACAAATTTTGAGTAAGATTGATAATTTCAACATAATGGTGTTAGGAATTGGATGCCTAAACATATATACATATAAAATTTGTAGTATTTATTTTCAAATATATAACTACAACTAGCATGAGTTATAAAAGATAACCACCTACCAATGCGTACTTCAATTTATACTACTCACATTTATATCAAATGAGTCTATAAAAAGTTCCATCAATAAATATGCATTGCTACTTGTGTAAACATAAATATCGATATAGATAAATATTTCTTACACAATGAATGCAACTATGATTTATGTTCAAGATAAACATTTTTAGATAATAATATTAAATCAAAGCCCTTAAGATTGTAATAACTTCCTAGATGAACAAGAACATCCTTGATTATTTTGCAATCCATAAATTTTAATCAAAGGATATTTTTTTATAGATTTCACAACACCTAGGGTAACTTGAGGACTCAAGTTTATCATAAATCCAAGAATAACGTTTTTCTAAACATCAAAAAACACCATCCTTTTTTTATATGTCATGCACAAACCATATAATTTCAGAGATTTTATATCACACTGTCTCTAATATCATTTTCATAGGCCTATGGATGGAACTAAATTCCATCCCCAAGTATATAAAGATGAAAACCTAAATTTTACACAAGGATATACCACTATATACGTTCATATGATATATAACCTAACCCAAGTAAGAAAAAATTCATTATTTTGCTCCCAAATGAAAACCAGGTATGTAATAGATATAAGTGAAAACCCACACATTTTATATTGCAATGGTTGAAATTTGAATGTAGGTCTTGGTAACCTCCCTTATTTCAAATGATCCTTTCCTATTTATTTTTCTCCCTATTAGTTTATCTTCCTTATTCTTTTTATATTTCCTCTCCTCCATGTTTTGCATGACTTAGAAGTTCTACTAAAACTTGTGAGTTTACCATAATAAAAATTAAATTAATTAATGCATGATAAATTCCTATTGCCATTAACTTAAAGTCCATAACCCAATTTTGGTAATGAAAACTTCATGAATAACCCCTCCTTTCACTATATGGTGAACTCAACCCAAAATTATTGTAACAAAAAACTTAATTCCCTTCTCAAGTTTCCCATAATGACCTAATTCCTTTTTATTTGAATTATGCATGGAAATAAAACTATTCAAACCTTATACAAAGATAAAACCAATTTTTTATAAAGTTTTAAAAATCATTTAAAATAATTATTTGGGTGCCCTTTTTCCTTACTTTCTCCTCCTCAGTCCACCCAAAGGGTAAGTTTATAAGTCTATTAGCCTATAAATGATTTAAATACAAAACATGGTTTAATAAAAACCCAATACTCTATGGGTTTGAAATACATAAAATAAGTCTACCACAAGTATAAATCAATGACCAAATTTTAGACCATATAATGGTTTCATTGAGATTCAAAGAGTAAATACATATTAACATATTTTATGTATTATGTTAATCAAGATCATCCAGTAAAAATTGGTTATCCCAATACAAGACAAATAATAACCTCAAAATCAAGGTGATCATGAAATATTAACCATAGAGACAACTAAGGAAAAATAAACACTTGGCACATTCATAGAACACCATCAACATTTAATTCATTTAAAGAGTCATGAGTGTAAGTGTTTATGTGTGGGTTCATTATCACTCTTTCTATATCCAATGTTGATATATGCATCATCCTCCCATATGATACTCTTCCTCTATTTCATTCTATGAGGGCAAGACAATCCTACAAATACCTCGGTAAAAAAGGTAGTTAGTTCAAGCTTGTAATAGAATAATACAGTATTCAAAATATATGTACATATATGAACTATAAATAAAATATATAAGTAAAATCACATCCATATAATATTCCAATAGATAAAAATATAATATATCTAAATTCACATGGGAATATCATCTAATCATAATTGAGCATGAAATAAAACAATACAACTATCAACTATACAACATAAATGTCTAAATATAACATAAACATCAAAAATTAATAATCATTAGTTTCACTTAGAATCTAAATAACACTACTGTAGTCTTTCAAGGGTGGGATGGGATGTGACATGCTTCCCCCATAAAATAAGTCATCATTTTGATGAGTTTTATTTCAAACAAAAGTTCAAAAAATAAATAATATTGTTTAATAGAAAATTATTCATATAAATGAGGAAATAACCTATAGAATTCCTCAAAATTCTTTCGTGTGGTACTATCTTCGAAATATTAATCCCACTAGACATTGTATTGTGATACTTCCTTATTATGTAAGCTAAGCTTATGAGTATCAATTATTTTGATTGATTCTATTGTGACCACCCCTAGATCTAGAACCTATAATGCATTCCAATCCAAAACATGGGAAAGATTAACTATATATTTCTTAAGATAAGATACATGAAAAATATTATGCATTTGTGATAAAATAGTGTTAAAAAAAGTCTATACGCTACATTATTTATCACTTATAGATCCTTAAAGGGTCCCACATATCTTGGTGATAATTTTTCTTAGTTATAAAACTTAATAAAACTCTTTTAGGCTTTGACCCATAGAAAAACCTTATCTCTAATTGAGAATTATTTTGTTGTCATTTCCTAATTAGCATAGTTTTGCTACCTATCAATGGACTTAACCAATATATACCTTATTATATTCACTTGATCCTCCATTTAATAAATCATATCAGGTCTAAATACCACTTTCTCTTCTAACTATCCTAGGTGATTGGTGTTTTACACCTCCTATAATATAATTCTTGAAAAGGAGCCATCTTTAAAGCTGATTGGAAAGAGTTGTTATAGGGAAAAAAACCAAAAGTATGTGTTATTCCCATTTGTATTTATATTCCATGAAATACATCCTCAAAACATTCTCTAAATTCTAATTCACTCTCTTTATTTATTCATTTCTTTCTATATGGTAAGTTGAACTAAAGTTCAGTTGTGTACCTAGGGATGCAATGAGAGTTTGGAAAAAAACTTGAGGTCATCTTAGGGCCCCTACCTAAAATGATATTTTTTTGGAAACCCATGAAATATATAAACATCCTTTAAAAATATTTTGGTAAGCATTGGTGGATCATCTATCAAATTACCTAGAATGAAGTGTGCTACTTTGGTGAGTTTATCTACAACCACCAAAATCATGTCATGATGATTCCTTGACATAGGAAATCATTGGAAAAAGTTTTTACTAATGAATTTCCATTTCCATTATGGTATGGGATGTGGGTACAACAACGTAACAAGATGCACATGTTTTAACTTGACTCGTAGACATCCCAACATCTAGACTTAAAATATATCACATCTTTCTTGATTCCTTTATATAAATATAATAGTATTAGCCTATTAAGATCTTAGTCACACTAGGATGTCTTGAGTATAGATAATTATCAAAACTCTTTCAACACAATACCCTTTAAATTTTCCCTATTAGACACATATTCTTCCATTATATCTCAAAATCCCATCATTTTCAAGTTAGAATCCTTGTATCTAAGATCTTAGAAATGTTTTGCTAAAACCATTTTTACTTTATCATAAAATTCATCTCTTGGTGAGAATTTCACTACCTAATCCTAGAATGTACTCCTTATAGTATCTAAGGCTATAGTTTACTTCAATGACTAAGGGCATTTTTAACTCTATTTTCTTTGCCCTTAATATAGCTAATGTAAAAATCATAATCTGACAAGAATTATAACCATCGTGTTTGATGAACATTAAGGTTAGGTCTAACAAATATGTACTTAATTCCCAAAATTATTTGTCAAAAATGTTGTGTTGTGGAAGCTATTTCTATATTGTAATGTATTTTCAAATATTGTACATTTTAAATGTATTGTACACTCTATATGTATTCTCACCAGGGTTTGTGGCCAAGTCGAGCCTCGAATAGGGGTTCAAGGGTGGCAGCCCTTGAAAAGTGGGGGTTTGGGGGTGAAAAACCTTGACAAATTGGGATTTAGGGGTGGTAGCCCTTGAAATATTTTTTGGACCCCCTTTAATGGGAAACCATTTTTTGGGTTAACTTGGCCCATAGTTTTAGTACCCATTGTTTTGTAAAACCACTTTGTTGATGTATTATATATAGATATATATTTCTTAAGTAATACATTAGGAGAACAAGGGTTTGAGAAGGAAAAATAGAGTGTGTAAATTTAGGAGGCTTTGTTGAGTGCAGCTCTAAATAATATTTGTGCATTGTAATTATGAGAAGATTGATCTAAGAGTGGTTTGTAATCTTGTGGATTGTAACAAAATGTGAGAAACTATTTCCTAGTGGATGTAACCCACATTGGGTGAACCACGTTAAGTATGGTCTTCTTATTTTACATGATTATTTCTATTATTTCTACATCTCTATTTATATCTATTATTATTGTGATTTTGTGAAATTATTTTGCATCAATTTCTGGTTTTATTCCTAATAAGAAACCTCTTTATCGCATAGACTAAATAAAAACAAATGTCTCATATATTGATCAAAATGCATATTACAACACTAGTTCTATATCATGAGCCACTTCAAGTGGGATACCTCTTTTAGAGCAAGGCACTATTAAAATTCTTCTTTGATACTCTATAACACCATATACCCCTATACTTGTACTATTTCTTATATATCTCTCCATATAATAAAGCATGAGGGATTATTCCCTATCATATTATACCCCTCTAGGTACATTACATTACATCCTCCTTAAATATGTTTCTCCCTCAAAAAAAGATAAGAAATAGGAGGACCAAATGAAATCCAAACCAAGAATAAGGTGAAGACTAGATAGAAGCTCTACCATGCATTCATTTTTGCTTCTACTTCTTCTATTTGTGCTATGATAGGATCATGCACAATAATAAAGTAAACATAATAAATTTAATAAGAGGTGCATGTGCATAAAGATGAATATGTGGAATAACCAAAACTAAAATCTAGGAGTGAGAGTTGAGCAATGAAAGTTGAATTGCAATGATGATCACCTCAAATATAGAATAGGGGTACAGAAAATAGTTATCCTTATGAACCAACTTAGGGGATATGCCATCCACCTTAGCATTATTTCCTAAGGGAGATGGATCCTTGATTCCCTACTTGAGGTCTATGATTGTCAACTTTGGTTCATCTAGGGTCTGCTTGAGCATGGTGGTTACCTAAATGGATTCATTAGAGGAGTGTTCAGGTACTCTAGTGCTTGCTCTAGTATTTTTGTGATCTAAGGGAATATGGGTTGGGGATGTTTCCAATTGATGTAGTCTTCCATGATCTTGGCTAAGCCCATCACTTCCATCATTGTTCAAGGGTGCCACATTTGAACCTCTACTCAAATCACATCTTGAAATCTATTAATGAAGTAATGAATGAAGAATGTAATAGAGGTGTTATTAGTTAATGTCTTGAACTCATTCTGATATTTCCATACTATGCTAGTTTATTGAAGCTAAGTCAATGCACTGGTGAGATGATTTATTGAGAGAATGGGAAACCCCATGAGAAATATAGAATTGGACATCAGTTGTAACCAAAAATGTATCTATTACAACATGATTTTTTTTTGACACTAACACAAGACAAGATGACTAGATGACAATTATTAGACTAATCTACACTTGATGATGAGATTACACACATTGACGATTGAAAGAGAGACACAATAACATGACATTTTGATTTGATATATCATTATAGTAATGGACAATAACAACAAATAACATAAAATGTGTAACACTAATTAACCTAAAAGATACATTTTTGAAATTCTAATGAAATCAGAAAGGTAATATTTTACTCCACTAATGACCTAAAAACTCTTATTGAGCATCTAATAGGCTAACATAGTCTAGACTAGCCAAGTGAATATTGGAGGAACAAGACATTAGTATCAATTGTATCAAAACAAAAACAAAAGACAAACCTAAGAATAATAAATAATAAATAAAATAAGTTAAACAAAAACCTAACACCTAATTAAATACCACAAACTAATTAAAAAAACTAATGAAGACTACATAAAGACTAAGTTAAAATATAATGAATTGATTTAGAAACTGTGGGCTAGCATGAGAGGTGGTTTCAATGGAAAATGACAAAATTGGAAACAAAAACCATGGTACAATACCACGAAGGAATGTTTTGCCTGGTATGGAGGGATGATGAGCACTATTGTGGACATAGGTGAAGGTAATGAGATTACAAGCAGAGCTAGGAATGGTTGGCAAGGAGCTAGAGATGTAGATTGATAAAGTCATATCTGATGGCACCAAACTACAGATGCAAGGGGAATCTCTAGGTCTACACAGTTATACCATGAGAGCAACAGTTAGGGTATAAATTGCATGTCATGAGGAGAGATGGAGCAGGGTTAAAATTTTGTCATCAAAGCTAATCATCACTAAAATTGAATGGATTCATGGAATAATATGCAAGCATAAATTCATGAAGCTAAAATATCATATTGAGGTAGATTAAATTTCTCTAAATCCCAATTGCAAGAAAACTATCAACTATAGTTTGTGGTCCATAGCATATGACAAAACAAAAATGCTCAAAATATCTATGAATGGACTTGAGATTGGTACAAGAAATAATGCAAAGGTGATACCCTTTAAGAGATCTAGTCAAGAGTTCAAGTGAAGTTGCTAGGCACCAAGGAAAATTATGAGCCAAGCAAGAGTTGAGGAGGTGAGCCAGATCAGTGAGGTGGAAGCTAAGTGGAAGGGTTATCTAGTAGTGTCTCTAACCGATGTGAGAATCTTGAGCCGAGGTGAATGATGCATTATCCATAAGGCCAAACATGTTGTGAATATGAATGAATTTCACATAACTTCTAAATCCATGTATAATTTTAATGTTGAAACCTATATGTACCAAAATTACTACAAACATCATGATCTCAAATTTTACTTGCAATAAAAAAAATTGGCTGCTTGGGAAAATGATTTGATACCAATGTCACAAACCTCTTGCTCACATAGACCAAATAAAAACTAAATGACTCATATATTGACCAAAATGTAGATTACAACACTAGTTTTGTATCATAAGCCACTTCAAAGGGGATACCTCATTTAGAGGAAGGATCTATTATAATTCTTATTCGAAACTCTATAACACCATATACCCCTATACTTATACTATTTATTACCTATCTCTCTCCATATGATAAAGCATATGGGATTATTCCCTATCATATTATACCCCTCTAGGTACATTACATTATCAGTTTTAATTTCAAAAGGTTTTCATAATAAATAATGCCTCCATACCTACAAAACATGTAGCATGGAATCTAAATCTAAGTTGTGTGGGGTGTAATTTGCCTCATATAAATTCAACTTCCTTGAATCATAAACTACAAACAAATCATCCTAAAAAATAAATCCTCATAAACCATCTCTTTAAGCATCAATTATTACTACAAAATGACCTTATGGATATGGAATCCATAACACTATTGCTAAAGTAAGAATATTTTTTAGAATTTGAAAGGCTTATTCACACTTATTCACCAAACAAAATGTTGTTTTTATGTTGAAGAGAGTTGATTGGATTTTATATCTTATATAAATTTGGAAAAAAAATCCAACAGTACCCTCTTAAACCTATAAATATAGACACCTCATGCACATGTTTGGGTGCTCACCATTCCATAATGGCTTTAATCTTGGCTAGATCTATAGAAATTCCTTCTATATAAATAATATGTACCAAGTATTTTACTCTTGTTTGAAATAAGGAACACTTAGATTATTTACCATAGAGCTTATGCTTCCACAACTATTGAAAAACTAGACATAAATGCCCAATATACTCATCTTCATATTTTAATTAGATGAGGATGTTGACCATAAATACGATAAAAAATTAGTCAAGGTAATCTCTGAAAATACTATTCATGATATTCATGAATGTTTTAGGTGAATTATTTATCCTGAAAGGAAGCACTCATAGTGCACATACTTGGTCCTAAGGGCTATTTTTAGAATATAGTCCTCTCTAATTATCAATTGATGGTACCTGACTTGAAAATCAATCTTGGAAAATATTGTTGCACCATGCATCTGATAAAAAATATCATCAATGTTGGGTAAAGAATATATGTTCTTGATTTTTGATTTGTTAAAAATTAATTAATATATACATAAACGAAGGGTTATATCCTTATTCTTAACAAAAACTATAGGTGTACCCCATGGTGAAACACTTGCCTGAATCAAACTTTAGTTTAACTTTTTTGAAGTTGGTATTTTGACTCGACTAATTTATTTTTTATCATTCTATAGGGATCCTTTTATTAAGGATTTTATCTTAGAATAATATCAATAGTGAAATAGAATTTCCTTGGTTCCTTCAATTTCATCAAATTTTACTATGAACACTTGACATTCCTTTCACTTAGCCTTTTTAATTGAATAGCTAAAATTTGCCTATGTTTCAACTCTCTCTTTTCTCTTTAAATTTGGGTTTTATTTCCCAAATCATCCAAACATTATTCTCTCTTAAGGAAACAATTAACATTGGATTTGTGCTTATAGAAATAATTCACTCCTAGTATCATGTCAAATGATCTTAGTGGTGTTGCATAAATATCAACTACCATAGCGAATTATGGAAACTTTAATTTATCCTCTACAAGACACCTATCAACCTTGACCTTGGATTCTTTCTCATAATGAAGTGCCCAAGAATTTTACATAAAAATAAATTTACTAGATAATTTAATCAACAATCTAGGAGAGATAAAACATTCAGTGGCACCTATATCTATCAAAATAGAAATAGGATGCCAAAAAAAAGTACATGATGCTTCAATGGTAGAAATTTGAAATTTAGCTTGATGATTATCAAATACTACATGAATTCACTGTGAGAAGGTTCCTTGATATGATGTAGAGGTAGATGAATTCTTATTGATACCATCTATTTTCCATCGAGTATAGTGCTTATCATAATGGTCTCCTCCACATGTAAATCATCCACTAGGTGGCCCCTTCCTCTCAAATTAACTTCAATTGTACAAGATTGAAATTTATTTTTATGATTATAAAAAAAGTACAAAAGCTTGAAATTCAATTTGAAATAGGATACCTAAATAAAGTACATGATACTTCAATGGTAGAATCTTTAAATTCATCTTGACAATTATCAACTACTATGTGAATTCACTATTTGAAGGCTCCCTAATCTAATGTAGAGGTGGATGAATTATTATTTATACCATATATTTTCCATCAAAGATAGTCCTTATCATAATGGTCTGTTCCACATGTAAATCATCCACTAGGTAGCCCCTTACTCTCAAATTGATTACCTCCCATGAATCCTTATTTGAAACCACTTACAAGTTTCTTGTTCCTCATGCATTATTTAACCTTGCATTCTGACTATTTAATATATTTTTGGAATTCCCATTCCATTTCTAATTTTTTTCTTTAAGCTTGTCTTTGATCTTCCAAAACGATTTTAAAATTTTCCCTAACATTAGTGAGTGATTTCAACATTTATTCATGGTTAAATGCTTTATCAAAGTCTTGGTCCATGGTTTATGGCCCATGATTATCCACTTAACATCCAATTTGGGGTTTTAAACCCATGATGAATTTTTTGATCTAAAAACATTCATCCCTTTGATACTATAAAACATACTTGAAGAACTTTGTGAATTATTAATAATACTCATTTAATGATACATTACCCTATTTTAAAATTTGTGAATTTTTAAATTTATAATTAAAGTACAACTATGGTAGCCATTGGGATCTAAACAAGGTTACAAATTACTCCCAAATAGTGGTGGTAGAGTCAAGACCCATCTATAAATTTTTATTGGCCCACTAAGTTGATTCTTCTCTAGCCAATTGGTAGGCTCCCCAAATAGCCTTGGATACCTCAAAATAATTTTAAATATTGAAATAGTTATCCATATCTATATCTAGGCTTTAGATCCATCACCCAACACTGCACCATCAAATTTGCATAGATTCATAATCTTTATATCTCATGCAAGTTATGCAAGTACTTGAACTCTTGCTACTTATTATTCCTCAACATACCCCTGATCTTGAGGCTCTTCCTAACTAGTTGTTCTTATTTAAATTATTGTTCATTTTCCTCCTCTAGTCCATGAACTTATCACTCTAGAGCTACTAATATATCTCTAGTTTCATTCATGATAGTGAGTATTTGATCATGTTTTGGAGCTTTTATGATTACTAGATGATTATAATTAGTTTGAAGGTTCCCACTAAATGTACTCTCAACATTTTATCTACCTTGTACAAGTCTTCTCACTTAAATAGGATAAATAACTTAATTTTGGTGGACTCATTATGTCTAAACATTAAAACCTTTGCTTTGATACAACAATGTTAGAACTTCACTAGATTACATTATAAGTTATGAAATTTTTCTAAAACATGATTAAATCATATTTATTTTAAATAATTATCATTATGTTTCTCTATTCGACTATTAAATACATCTACAATAATAATTATAGAAAATATAATTAACCCACTAGTTAATATGTGAACCATTTAGCTTTCAAACAGTATAGAAGATTGGATTCCTCATATAACACATAGAAGAATGAAGATACAAATGTGCACAAAAATAATCCACATTTATAGATATACAAAAAATGCATCCTCTATTATTTACAATGTTTAGAATTATGTTCAAGATATATAGCCACTATTATATTAAATAATGATAAATTAAAATGTATAATTTATTACATTTCATCAATGAATAGCAAAATGCACTTAATAGTATGTACAACAATACATTTGAACATCATAAGATAGCTCAATAATCAATACAATTATCAATGATTATTATTACAAGATGGTTTATCAGTGAAACAGAGGGAGAGCATCATCAGGGTGTTTTTCTTCCAATGATAGATCTCTAGTCTCTTGCACACCTCCCCATTGGGAGTGTCCCTTCCCTTCACATAGAGATAAATAAAAGTAGTGAAGATATAAATAATTCAGCTATAACATGTGCATTGTAAAATCATTAATACATGTATTAGTCACATAGATCATGGAAAATAATCATGTACATGATATGACATCATGCATACACATGTAAATTAGAAAGTAAATTGGAATGACAATGTCTTGGCTATATAATTACATTAGCCAAACCTTTAATTATAGAATTCATATCTCTCATGGATCCAAGTTAGTTCCACACACACACACACACACACACACACACACACACACACACACACACTATATATATATATATATATATATATATATATATATATATATATATATATATATATATATATATATACCAATGAATCTAAATCTGTCATATGATACTAGATGATAAAAATATATATACATTGCATGGTAGTAACCTCATATACCTATCACCTACTATAAAATTAAGCATGCATGGTAAAACCTCATAAACTAATATATAAGTATAATAACTAATTTTTTTTAATGTACATCTACTCATCAAATTAAAATAGATATTTACTTATTCAATTTAGTACAAGGTAAAACCATCCATCTAATACAAAAAAATCACATTATTTTCCCACAACACAACTATTATTGACACATCTAAGGATTACAAGTTCTTAAAAACAAATAAAATTTATAATTTTGAATTACAATCATTATCCATATGCCCGAATTATAAACATCCAAGTGATAAATACATTATTTTCATCTCAAAGGAATTTCACACATTTTTTTTAATTTTTAACATGATACAACCCATGTATTAAATATAATAGAAAACTAAATGGATAATTTACATGTACCCAAGGATTAATTATTAGTATGTGTTAGGATAATAATCCTCTTATTTACTTTTAGACTGACTTTAAACCATTATTACCTATTTTTATGATTCCTTAATCAGGTTAAACTTGTATTTAACTATTATAAATGTACTATTCACACTCATGCATATCATATGCACATTCTACCATACATTTTTATATATTTTAAAAAAATCCTTATAAAATAATATGAACACCTGAAAGTATGATTTATTGTATAAAGAGAATTCAAGTTTTATTAACACTCTATTTTATTTACAACTAAAAACCATCAAATGAGGTATCCACTATCCCACATATGTTGACACCATATGATACCATATAAATTTTTGATATCTTTCTAAAACTATGTATGTATTCATTAGTGAATAAGTCTTTAACCTTGTTTGAGTCACCAAGGTATGAAATATGGTCTCATTTTCGCGCACACACACACACACACACATTTATGTCCCATTAAAAATAGTATTAACTTAAGTGTAGTTTTTCCTAAGGCTTAAACACATATGTAGGAGGTTGTATTATAAAACAAGAATATGTACATACTATAAATGTGTGTGTGTGTATTAAATTACCAAAATTAACTTATCACACCATTCAATGGTTCATTTATGCATATATGCATATAATATATATATATATATATATATATATATATATATATATATATATATATATATATATATATATATATATATATATATATATATATAAAATTCATTTTTAAATATATAATTACAACTAGAATTAGTTCTAAAAGCTAATAAACTACCAATGTGTACTTTGAGTTCTACCACTCACATTCATATCACATGGGTCTATAGAAAGTTCTATCAATAAATATGCATTACTACTTGTGTAAACATAAATATGATTGTAGATAACTATTTATTACACAATGAATGCACATATAATTATGTGAAAGATAAAAACCTTTGGTAATAACTTTAAATCTAAGACCTTAAGACTATAATAACTTCCTAAATCAACAAGAACATCTTTGGTTATTATGTAATCAATAATTTTTAATCAAAGGAGATTTTTCCTAGGTTTTACAACATCGAGAGTAACTCAAGGACTCGATTTTATCATAAATCCAAGAAGAAAGTTTTTCTAAACAAAAAACACCATCCTTTATTTTTATATGTCATGCATAGGCCATGAAATTGCTAGAAGTATATTTCACAATGTCTCTTATATCATTTTTATAGGCTGGTGGATGGAACTAAGTTCCATCCCTAGGTCTATAAATATGAAACCCTAAAGTTTACAAAATGATGTGTCAAAATAAACATTTAGGTAAGATATACCCTAACCTAGGTAAGAAAACATTCATTATTTTGTTCCCAAATGGAAACTAAGTCTTCAACAAATATAAGTAAAAAGACATAAATTTCCTATTAAAAATTTAAAGCTTTTCTTTCTTAGTTATTTTAATGGATATAATTTTAATGTAGGCATTGGTATCCTCCATCCTTATTTCAAATACTCCTTTTCTCTTTTTCCATCCCCCAAGTATTTTATCTTCCTTCTTTTTTTTTTTTTTCCTCTTCTTATCCACATTTTTCGACTTGAAAGTTCTCTTGAAACTCTATGAATTCACCATAAAGAAAATCAAATTCATTAATGCATGATTTTCTCCTCTTCCCATTTACTTGTATTCCATATCCATATTTTGCACATGGAAGCTTCATGCAAAACCCCTCCTTTCACCAAATGGTGAAGCCAACACAAAATCATAAAAATAGAAAACATAATTCACTTCTCAAGATTCCCATAATTAACAAATTACTTTTAATTCAAATTTTATATGGAAATAAAATTATTATAACCATATATAAAACCAAAACCTAATTTTTTTGAAGTTAAAAAACTTATTTAAGATAAATTCTTTGAGTGCCCTCTTTCCCTATTTTCTCCTTCCTAGGCCACCAAAAGGGATAGTATATAAGTATATCAACCTATTTATCATTTAAATACAAAACATGGGCTAATAAACACCTAATATTCTATGGTTTAAAATACATAAAATAATTATACCACAAGTATAACTCAACAACCAAATTTTAGCCCATATAATGGTTTCATGGAGATTCAAACAACAAATGCATATTAATAGAATTAACAAAGTATGTTAATCAAGAGCATTAATTAAAAAATGGTTATACCACTACAAGATAAATAATAAAATTAGAATTAATGAACTCATGAAATATTAACCATAGAGATAGCTAAGGAAATCAAACACTCAACACATTCATAGAACACCATCAACATTTTATTCATATAAGCAGTCAAGAGTGTAAGTTTGCATGTGCAAGTTTGGTTTCACTATTTATATCCTTGATGATGATATTTTTCATCCTATTCCCCTATGATACTCTCCCTTTATTCTAATTTTTGTGGGTGGTATGGTCATACAAACACCTCAATCAATAAAAAGGTAGTTAGTCTAAGATTGTAATAGAATATTATAGTACTCATAGTGTCTGCACATCTATGAACTACAAATAAAATCTATAAGTGAAATCACATCCATATAAGATTACAATACACAAAAATATAATATATTCAAATGAACATGGGAGAATTATCTAATCATAACTAAGCATGAAAGAAAATAATTTAGTTGTCAACTATACATCATAAGTGTCCAAATATAACATAAAAATTATAAATTATTAATCATTAGTTTCACTTTTATAACTAATACTAATGACTTTATAGGGTATAAAAAGATGTGACATTATTTATATATTGCATAAGTTATCTAATTTTGGAATAATTTAATTTATTCTTGAAAAAAAATATTAAAAAGATAAAAACATTTGAAAACTTAAAAAAAATATAAACTTATTTTCATTTATCATTACCGAAGGATGCCCATCATGTTTATATATCTATGTTATGGGTTTATATATTCATTATTTATACACATGATTCTTATGGTATTATTCTAGTGATTAAAATACAATATATACTATTTCTATTGATGGTTACTTAATTTTAAATATTATGCATCTACATTCAAGCCCACATCCTAGGAAGGACTTTGACACTGGTGGTATGTCTTCCTTTGGGGGAATATCAATATAATGAATTTTAATAGAATTAATTCTCTTAATTTATCAAAATTATATATTTATAATGTTTATACATATATTTCTATGATCTATATGTTACATGTTACACATACACACACACACACACACACACATATTTTTGTAACATAGAAGATTTATTTTTATTACATTGTTATGTGGATGCCTTACATGTTATCTTTAATACCTTGATATTTATAATCTATTATTTACTATGTCTTGGTTGAATTTTATCCATCCTTATACTACTATGTTTATGACTCATTGTTATACATAGTCGTAAAAGGGGAACCTTGCCTACACTAAGAAATCTCATCAGTTCCTTAATCCATACCTTAATTTTACATTAGGGGGAATTGCACAGTTATTTGTCTTCTCAAGTACATTAATACACACATATTTTTCATAAAAATATTAATGTAAGGAATCAATCTCAAATTAGAGCATTTAAATTATATCTTGCCATTTTTTGTAACACACCATTTTTATTATATTACTAGATACTATTGAGATTTTAGCATTACATGATTTTATAGCTATATAAATATCTTTACTCCTTTATAGGTATTATACTCATTTACTCTCCTTGAGTCTGATTTTTATTATATAATTTATATGGATATTCATCACCTATGTTCCTTATGTTGTTACATTGATGGACCCATATTTTCTATAGGTTACTCTTACATCTTGCCACATTATGGTTACCATACTTAATACATACATGGTTATATCCTATATAAATTGGTGTTCATGACATATGCACTTACAATAGGGAAATTATACTTGTAGTTTCCTCATGATTTACTTCATTTACATATTTTGTGCCAATGAATACATCCTTTACATCACTAGATTCTCCATACAATGGATTCTTCCTATAGCTTTTGGGGTAATGATACCCACATCTTCTCTCCATGACCTTTATTGATGACGTATATCTCCTTTTAAACTTGGATGCATAATATCTATAAGCTTTTCATAATTTATTTTTTATTTATAGTTAACACCAATGAGAACATCCTACAATTTTAAATTTCAACATGTTACTATCATATCCTACTACCTATGAAGGCATAATAACCACATATTTTATCCTTGAGATTTATTGATAAATATATTATATGGAGCCTATCACATAATTTTTTAGTGATTTTACACTACTATATATAATGACATGACATAATCCTATGAAAACCCTAACACATACTTATTTTTCACACATGATATGTAGATTTATATATATTGATATATTTGGGCATTTACTTGCATTAAAGGCTTATCCTTTGTACCCATTACATGGATACATCGAGACATCATATTTACGCATGTCATCTCATATTCATATCAGGATGCTCAAATATATTGATATTTGAATGATTTTATCTATATTATAAATCTTTTACATGGATGTACTACTTGTATATACTCTTACCAATAATTGAGGTATATTCTATTCCCCATTTTCCATCCTCATGTTACCTAGAGTTATATCTCACCATTTATATTTACATGATGCTATACATTCTATGTGGTGGAACTTGGATAGTTATTTAATTATTTAATAATTAAATTTATATAAATAAGATAAAACTATGAATACTCAAATTTTATAAGATAAGACAATTATCATATAAATGTGAATGCAAAATGGTAGATTGATATTAAAATTACTATATGTAAAATTTTAAAAATCAATGGAGGAGAGATAAAATTATTTTAATTATTATTTATGTAACTCATCATATTAGTCAATTTCCCTGAAACAACTACTATATACTCTATAATTGATTGGATCAGGAAACATGAGTTCAAACCTTGTGTGGATGTTGCTAGTGAAGATTAGACCCTTGTGGTGACAAATATAATCTATACATTGTTGGTACTTACGAATTTGAATGTTAAAATTTGAGACATCTTAGACTAACATGCCTTAAACTATAGATACCTTTTATGTGTGTGTTCTCCCTTGGTCAGGTGTGTTTATCCTTGTTTTTTATTTCATTTATTTAAAAACCTTATCATACTTTTAAAACAAGATGATCCTTGAAAATAGGGTTGTAAATTATGTTGGAAAACACCAAACACTACCCACTAATTAAATAAGTGTTTCCTATATTACAATACTACATAGAGGGATCAAACCACACATGTTTATCCCATTTATGGGTATGTGTGTGACATTGTGATAAATCTATAAGGCCATGCAATGTTTGTCTTTTAAAACTTAAACCATGTAATTTTGACTAAATTTTTTATTAATAATTAGATCTAGGGATGTTCATTTGAGGGGTTTTCATATGTGTATCTAGCTGGGATGATATGTAAAGATAGTTATAATTGATTTCTCAATCTTTTTAGTGTTTCTCAATTTAATATCTAAGTGAGTGATAGCCGAGTATAACCTTAGTATTTATTTGTATTTATATCTAACTCTTTTATATTTTATACTATGACCAACCCATCAAATTTATATAGATAATATGATAGAGATTTCCTAATTTTAAAAGTAGTTTTTGAGTGTTCATGGACACAACCATCAAAGATAAAAACATGAGGTAAAATAACAATTGTCTACAAAATTTTGGTACTATCATGAGAGTGCAAAGTAGTGATATGATATATGTCAATATTTTTCTTAGGATTATGAAAGGTTATTGAATAGAGTAGGGTGATCTTGAATATGTGTATTTGGTCTATTGGCTTAGCCTATAAAATAGGGGATATACAGACAAATAAATTTATCTGTAAGTTTCAAATGAGTATGTAAAGTCTAATTATGTCAAAGTGTGCCAAAGTTGATGTTACTAAGTGTCTACTACCAAATTTAGCTATTTACAAACATGATACTTTTATATCTTACTATTGAGATTCACATGATATTTTTGTATGGTTACATATGATTTATAAAAAATTCCCCATTATTTTACATCACAATATTTTAAAATGGTTACATATATATGCTTGTACAATGTTCAAAAAATTCAAAAGCTTTAGTAATTTAATGACACATGATGCTTTTACTATTTTATTTTGATATGAGTGTGTTGATGATAAAAATTGTAATAAAAAAATTAATCAACCATTTAGCCTATTGTGAAGGTTAAATTAAAATCAAACTAGTTTAATCATTGAGGGGACTAAGGACTATTTTTAAAAACTAAGGTGAAGATTAGTCTAACCATTAGGCTAAAAAAAAATGTTCTTGAAAATTATCAAAAACCTAACATATCTAAAAAAATCGAGTCATTATGTTTTACATAATCAAAAAAAATAAGAGAATATTAACATATGAAATAAGATGATTATTCCTAATAATGAATCACTAGCTATGATTTGAAATGTGTCGAGAAAAAATATAGTACATAAGTCACTTAGAAATCTACAATACTCATTTATATAGACTATGAAAACATCAAAAATCTTATAGGAAATATAATATGACATTTTAAATAAAATTATCATGAAAGGATTACCTCATCTATATGAATCTTAATAATTAATCTACATTATTATTAACTTAATAACATAGTGAAGGTTACTGAGATAACTAACCCTGAAGAGCCAAAAATATGAATCAATAATTGAGATTAACTTCAATTAACTAAAATTAAAACCATATTTTAGACTTAATTAAACAATTATTAAAACATCCTCTATCATATTCAATATATGATCAAAACTATTGGTGGAAAACATTAATCACATGATATCATGAAAAAGCATTGACATCATGCACAATAAGAGAAAAAATTAGACCAATAATAATAATAATAATAATAAAATACAACCATGAAAAAATGAACCAAATAAATACCAAATAATAAACTAACAAGAAAAAAATAAAATCTTTGAAAATGTTGGAGAATTAATCTTATTTTGGGTCCTTTCCTAAGTCATTAGGAGTGTGTTAGATTGCCCTTTATTTGGGATAATATTTTATCATAAAATGTATTTATGTATAGAGAATTTGTATTTATGTAAATTATTAATTTACGTAAATGTGGATTTTATGAGGTGTCACTCACATCTTTGTCCTTCTTAGGATTTTAGGAGTTACTTACATGTAACTCTTCTCCCCCCACATGTCCCACACATCTTCTCCACTTGTAAGAGGATTATAAACACTTTTCACACATGTTGAATCTTACACATGTAACTCTTTATTCCTCCTAAATCCATTTATTGAGTGCTTCACCTCCTCTCTTCTTACCTTTTTTGGTAATTCTTCAATATTGATCTTGCTCTTGCTCTTGCTCTTACATTCATGTGATTCTCTCTTTTGTCTTTAATCCATTATTTTACCTATTGAATTATTATTTAAATGTACTTGGATTTCATTTATTACAAGTCTTCTTAATATATTGGGGGGTTTTTCTCTATTTGATGGTTTCTTCACTTGTCAACTCTTGTTTCTCTTCATGTGGTTGATTCACTCTTGAGGTAACTTTGTTAATTTATACAATATTTAAGGTATTAAATGTTATTTATATTAATAATTTTCATAAAATTATTTCATGGTATTAGACCCCTATGGTTTCTAATATTGATTCTAAAAAAAAAAAAAAAGATTTGGAGATAGAAAAAAAGATTTTTGTTCTTCTAATATTCTATTTTTTCTCACTATTTAGTTATTTTTGCTCTCCATTTTAAATTCATTAAGAGTATCATTTATTTATATTCTAATCTATTTTTCATAAGTTTCTAAAATAAAAAATTTCAATCTTCTTTTGATTTATTTTTTACTACATTTGTAATTCTAATGAAGTTTTTTGATATGTTTGAGCCTTTTTTTTTTAACTTAAAACCCATCTAAAAAAGGGGCCATATTATTTTTTTGGCAACTTAAGTTTCTAATTTTTTTTTGAGTTTTTATAATTAGTTATTTAATATCATATTTTTCAAATTTAAATAAAAACAAATTTGTATTTTTTAAGATATCATAAAAAATGTACATGTAGGTTTTTAAAAAAATATTATTTTTTCCCTTATAAGAGGGAAAAAACAATCCTTTCATTTTGAATTTTCTTGGTGTTCTTTTTACAAGATATCTTTTGATTTTACAAAAATTTAATGAGTTTAATTATAACCTTTTAAATTAACCATTTCAAAATTAAAAAATAATAAAAACCAAAATCATTTATTTTTTGTCATATGACAAGCATTATGTTTTTCTTTATTATGCTTTGATAAATTTGATTAAAACCAACACCTGTCTTTAAAAGATAGATTTTATTTCTCCCATTGATTAAATTTTTATGATAATCATTTTATGTGTTAACACAAGAAAAAATAATCAATTTTATTTATATATTGGTATAAATATGAACACTACACCAATTAAAAGTTTTTCCCAAAACCAACTTTTAATTCTTAAAACAAAACTAGTTTTGATTTTTTTAATAATTATTATTTTTATTAGTGTTTTGATGTGGGATTACTTTTACAAGTTAATTGATCTCAAAATTTTATTCTTAATGTGCTCAATGGAATTTAAACTATCTCTTTTTAAGCATTTAAGAAGCTTATGCAAATAATTACATTAATAATGATGAAATTAATATTCTTAAACATCAACTTGCATGTTAGAATGTAACTTTAAATGCTTTACAATGATCTTTTAATGGTAAATTTATGTATATAAAAAAATCATTTGATGCTCTTAATACTAAATTTGTGTCTTTTGTACATGATAGTAATTCTAATGTTGATGAATCTCATTGTGCTTCTCACACAACTTATACTTCTTTGAATACATCTTCTACCAACCCCAGCTTAAAAATCATGCACAGTATGGAATATTTGAATGGTGGGATTGGTAAGTATGAAAATAGTATTCTTGAACCTCTTTTGCCTAAACCTAATAGAAATTCCAATGGTCTTGGCTATACTTCTTCAAATGATTCAAATGAAAATTTGACATCTAATTATCCTCTACATAGAAGGACATATAATGCAACTTCTTTTGATCATATGTTTATAATGCTCAATATTTGGTTAAAAAATAAAAAAATTCTTGTACGCATTATGAAAATATGAGAATTATATATGTAAATATTGGAAATTCCATCCATGTAAATCTTGTGGTAAATCCACTCATGACACTTTGTATTGTTGGAAAAAAACTAAATCTTCTAGTTCTATGGGTAAAACTATTTAGATTCCTAAAGAAAATGAATCTTCTAGAGACTTTGATATGTATTCTTGTGATAATTATTCTAATGATTTACATAGAATATCTTTTATAAGTGACACATCTTCTTTGTCTCCATTTTGATTAGCTAAATCTTTTTTTATTGCATTCCTTGCTTGTGGTTGAAAAAGATATATGCTTTCTTTAGAGCATTTTTGACTAACTTATTTTCATGCAAGTATTCACACTTTATGATAAAAGTTATCTTTGCTCAAATTTGCTTGGTTGTACATATACTTTTATTATATTATATATATATGTAGATTGTATTTTTTTCATAATTATTATTTAAATTGAAAGATTGATGTTGGCTTGCTTGCTTTGTGGATAATTAATCCTTATTATTTTTATTTTATTGTGGATTGACCACATTGTCTAAATAATTTGTTTGGAGATTACTCATGATCATAATTTCATACTTATGACTTTTTTCAATACTTTATCTTTTCTTCTTTCTTCTCTCTAAACATTTTTAATTCATCTTAAAGGAAGTTTTTATTAAGGGGGAGATCTTTGTTTGTAAAATATTTTCTCTACTTTTATAACCCCAAATTAATATTAAGGGGGAGTTTGGATAGTTAATCTTATTTTGGGTCCTTTCTCAAGTCTTTAGGAGTGTGTTAGGCTATCCTTTATTTGAGATAATATTTTATCTTACATTTTATTCATGTGTGAAGAATTTGGATTTATGTGAATTATTAATTCACATTAATTTTGATTTTATGAGATGTCACTCACCTCTTTATACTCAAAATTTTTGGAGTTAATTTTATGTAACTCCTTTCCCTCTACATGTCAAACACATCCTCCTCTTGTAATAGGATTACTAACGCTTGACACACATGCTAAAGCTTACACATGTAACTCTTTATTCCTCCTAGCTCTATTTATTGAGCTCTTCTTCTTATTTATTTTTAACTTTTTTGGTAGTTCTTAAATCTTGATCTTGATCTTGCTATTAAATCTTTGTGATGCTCTCTTCTAACTTGAGGTCTTTCTTCTCTCTATTGGCTTGTTCTTGTTATGTACTTGGAGTTCATTGATTTCAAGGCTTGTTAATATATTTTTGGTGTTTTCTTCATTTGACAATTTCTTTGCTTGTCAAATATTATTTCTCTTCATGTGATTGATTCACTCTTAAGGTAGCTTTGTTAATTTATGCAATATTTAAGGTATTTAATGTTATTTATATTTCAATCTTTGACAATATTTTTTTAGAAAATAACTAAACTATCAAAAACTAAACTAAATATTATTGTAAGTGTACATGTTTTTGATAATATAAGGTGGCTAAACCAGGGGCCAAACCCTTACAAGAAATAGATAAAACACAAAGGCAACCAACACAAAAGGTGCCTTATGATAGGAACGTCACAATCAGTGACCCAACATACACAACAAAAAATCATAACTATAAACTAAGATAGGAATAAAAGAGAGGCAAAGTATCAAGATAAAAGCAAGAACTACAGAGGCAAGATCTCTCCTTACTTAAACATAGATTTAATAAAGTCATCTAATTTCTTAGAGTTTCCCTCATTGTCAGTAGTAACAGTAGCACCTAAGTCTTGTAGCACAAACATGTTAAGGAGAATAGAATTATGGAGCATGGTAGAAAATTTATGTTCTAGTTTTTGAATGCGACCCCTCAGGACTAAAATTTTAGCTCCCAATCTAGCATCTATTTCATTTTCATCATTAGCTTCTTTCACAAACATCTTTCCCACTTTGTCAGCATTTTCCATAAAGTCAATAGTATCCTTAGCAGTATCCTCTAATTCTTTAATCTCCTACTTATGTTCAATATCCTCAAAGATTTATTGAACATCCAAGTCCTTTATCTCCTCATCCTGAGTGGCTTCATCTGAGGCACTCTCAGAATAGTCAATAAGCCTAGCCTTGGGAGTAGGTTTGCTAGCAATTCAGCCTGACCACCTAAATCCTGAGGAGAAACCCTCCTTAATAGCCTTGGAAGATGAATGAGACTTACTACCTTGACCCCTAGGGGTCCTGCTAGGATTTTTAAGGGTCCCCATACTAGGCCCCATAATGCCCACTTCACCAGCATATATCTTCCTCTTCTTGCACTTCATACTCACAAAAGAGCCCAGAGTGTCTATGGGATTCTCCTCAGGAGTAGAAAAGGAAACTTCTTTAGTTTTAGTAGAGATAGGGAAAGGGTAGGGCTCTTTAACAACTTCAGTAGCAATAGGGTTAGAATAAATTTCCCCACTATCAATTTGAATGGCCTTGGATGGCTCGAGGGCATGATGGAAATTATAAAGATAGAAAATAAGGCCCTGATGAAGGGGGATATGATTCTTATCTGGTTTCTTAGCCAATTTAGCTCTCACCCTAAGGATAGAATGCTCAAGGGAAGAAAGTAGATAAAAAGGAAAGATAATGTTAGCATTTCACCTAAAATGATTCAAAAGGTGAAGATGATAGTTGTAAAACCTAGTGAAATGCCCCTCCAGAGTGAAATAATTCATGAGGATAAAACACATGCCATCCCAAGGCTCAGGCAACTTGGCTTGATCAAATCCCCCTTGGTAAGGTGCTTGTTCTTCACCTTCTCCTATAAAGAGCTTATAACTAGAAAGGTCCACAATTTTAGTTTTCCATTACAGTTTAATCCCCTGAGTAGACATGATAGTAGCTATATCAATCACATTTTTAGAAATCTCAAAGCTAATTCTCCCAACAGAGACTCACCAATTTAACCATGACCTAGTGAATTATTCAGACATGTTTTCATTAAACCCATTGAGCCTTTCTAGGTAGGGGCTAATCCCACCCTCTTTTCAGTAGTGCCAGACCACTGGGTTGTCTTTAAACTCACAGCAAGAAATTGGTTCCATTTGAATTCTACAAAAGATAAGTGTATAAATTAAAAACATAATAGCACAATTCATTAAGACCAATATCTATATACAATATTTTATTAAATGTTGAAATCATAATAAATAGGGAGAAAATATAAAATATTGAATTTTAGACTAAACTTTATTGTAAAAAAATTTTGGTTACAAGGTAAGGAAGCTACAATGTGAAACAAAACATAAAGTATTCATCATTTGTTTAATAAATAAAACTATAATAAATTTGTGAATAAAAAATACCGTACATCACCAACAAATTATATGAAATACATCAAAAAATTAATCGAATTGAAATAATATTAATCATTGGATTTAACTACATGTCTTTAGCATGAACTTGATAACCAAGTAATGTGAACTTTGGTCATCTTGAAAACTAAGACCTAAACTAGAATAATTGTTTAAAAAAAATATGAATCAAAGAGATCACCTCTTAATACTTATATGTGATTTCCCTTTATAATGAATCAATCAACTCTTTCTATCATCTCCAAGTCAGTTAAGAAGTAGCGATAAGAAAACCATAATTTGAAAAGAATATATTAACTTTTGGTTTACAAAGTATAGTTAACTAAGTGAACTATAAAAATACATGACTTTAATTGAATCATTTAATTTGAAAATCTATAAATAAATAATTAATAAAAATATTTATAAGACCAAATACACTTTTCACATGTTATGCCGCCTTCACTTAATCTTAGATAAAATCAAAATTGAAAGGTGAAATTAAAGATTAAATATTTGCCACAAGTGATAAATTTATGAAATTCAATTGAAAACAAAACTTAAATGCCATACAATAATATTTAACTCAAAATATATTTTAAATGTATTCTAGTATTTAAAATATCTATTCCAAATTTGTTCACCATGAAGTCTAGAATAACTTTCCATTAATTCACACTAAGGATAAAAACATGACATATTTTCACAAGATATCACCTTAGAATAAATTAAAATGAGTATATCATGTCAATAAATTAAAAAAATCATCCACATTAACACACATATTCTACCTCTTTACTAATGAGTATCTTAGATAAATTACATATTTGAAAATCCTCAATTTTTCATCATTTGATGAAACCTCATAAAGATTCAACACTCTCAACCACATTTTTTATCAATGAAATGGATAATTAAGATAATTAAAAACATTACTACAATAGAATGAGATATCCATGATAGCTCTAAACTACCTTTCTCTACTAATTTATTTAAAAATATAACTTTAAATTAGTAGTGATAAAAAATATACAATAATATTTTTGAAATCAATAAGTTATCATGAAGTTATTTTTTACATAATTTATTAGTAAACACATGTATTATTTGGGAAAATAATGATTTATTCCATATATAAATTATGATCCAATTTTTAAAAATCAATAGAAATAAGATATAATATAATATAATGATATTGGTGTACATAGAAAAAATCAACATCCACTCATAGTATGTAACCATTAAACCATCTTATAACTATATTTTTATATTAAATTTAATATCAAATTGCATATCTTACCCAATAAAGCACTATACCCACCTTATTTTAAAAAAATCAAATCAAGAAAACTGAATGAAGTGCTAAAACAAGCTCTATTTGCTTAATGGGTTGTCAAAACTATGCAATTTTTTAAGGTAAAAAGTAGTAGTTTGTAATAGCTTAAGAAAAATAAGTTTAATTGATCTTTCACATCACTAAATAATAGAAATATAAGATAAAAACATGTTGAACCAAGTAGAATTTCAACCTTTAGAAAAGGTAGATGCTTTATATTTCAACTAAAATGATTCATGAGAATAGATGAAATAATTTTCTCAATTCAAAATGTAAAAAATGAGTATAAAAAACCAACACAAAGGTATCAAAGGTATATTTTATTTTTGAAAAATGTAGCCTACTAACTAGGGAAAGTAGAACACAAAGATAAATTATGAATGTTGGAATTAAATACACATATTTGATACACAACTTAAAGAAGAACCTATGAGACAAAGAATATATGGAAAATATTATCTCATGTTATGCATAATATCAAACTAAAATAAATATTTTCCAAATAAAGCATAGTGTTGCATTGATATAGTTATGAACCACATTTTTACAACCAAAACAAGAAATCCTAATATCTCCAAAAGTTTCCACATGCTAACATCATTTTCATGTGACAAAAATAAAAATATGAAAAAGGTGATTAAGGATGAGGATAAAATCTCAACAAATCTTTGGGATTCCCAAGGTAATAAGAATCAATCTAGCTTTGTGAGAGTTAATAAATGATCTATATTTAGTGTGGAAAATAAATTTTATCATATATTGTGAAACCTCTGAACCATGATTTTAATAAAATTCACATGATGACTCAATTTGGCCAAATTCTTGATTATATAATAAATTAGTAATCAAATATTTTTTAGAGTCTCATGGGCATTTTGTATATATATGGAAATATATATTTTTTTTTAAGCATTTAAAAATGCTTTTATTATAATATTGGAAATCAAAATTTCCATAACAACATGAGCTTACTCAACTTAAAATAAAACTAAAAAAAAAAAAATTCAACCCATGGCTTTACCAAATAATTTATTAATCTACTAAATAGTATTATGTTTCAAACTACCACAATAAGAAATGGTCTACCAATTAAAATTGGGATCAATGAATACCACTCAAGTAGCATAGGGGTAAGCAATAAATGAATATAAAAAATCCTAACAACAATTACTAAAGAAAGATAATTCAACCCTAATAGAAATCCTTATGATGGTCTAGGCTTGAATGCAACACAAAGGTTTATATTTATTTTAAAAATTTAGTATGAAAGTATGAAAGTTTGGAATATGGGAAGTGAAAATTTATTTGGTGACATAGATGACTTTGTTATCTTATTTTGGAGATGAGATATGGATACAAAATAACAAATGGATAATTTTTTATTAAGGTTAGAATTAGGAAATTGTTTCTTAAATCACTATGCATGAACCCTGTTAATTATTTTAAGTGATTCAAGATGCATTGTTTGGCTATCTCGACATGAATAATAGGAAATTAATAAAATTCGATAGTGAGGTTATAATGGATAGGTTAGAGGATCCATTGCAATAACTTTAATAGATAAGTGACTTCCCTAACACCCAAGAATTAAAATTATTACTGTAAAATAGTCGATCTTATTATAATTCATCAATCTTACCATTTACAACATACTTAAAATAAACACACAATTATACTTCTATTTCTAACATCAAATATTAATTTATTTTTTTATACAATTTGGAACCAATAAAAAATCAATAAATATAAAAGACTATATAAAATAAAGAAATACATGAATAAAATAAGTAAGGAAAACAAAATAACAAAGGCCAAAACTCAAAATTTTATATACATGTAGAAAGAACAAATTTTCTTTTAATTATATCCATTTTTTAAAATTTTATAATGCAAAACATATCAAGGATTGAGAGAATGCTAGAAATGGCAAGCATGTATAAATAATTTTCAATTTCACTATAATGTGTAAAATGTTGTAAGATAATCAACATTTTTGGCATGATTGTATTTATCACATATCATTTTTAAATACTTAAAAATATCAAAAAAATCTATAATAAAATAAAATATCCTTCAAATAATGGATAGAATTCAACTTGAATATTCCTAAAATTAATTTAAATTCTTCAAATATTTTTAAAAGAAACCGTATTTATTTTTTTATCTTGAGGAAAATACAAAATATCAATAGGAAAAAAATCACCATAAACAAAATTTTGAGGAGACTTATGATTGATATGAGTCATATGGTCAAATATGCTTCTGTATTTAACTATATGTTTTCCATACAATGATTTTAGGTGATTTTATATTTATGATAAAGTGTAAAACAAGCCTTCAATGTCTTGCGATCTCACAAAAATCATAATTTTCATAATCAATTTTTAGTGTGACATTAGTTATTTCAATATTTAGATCTTCATTAAAAAATATAAATTTCATCTTTGAGTTCCATCATTATAACTTCCAGCCCAACATTTTAAGCATATGATAACTCTAATGTTTTCTATTGACCTATTATCATCTTATTTCTCATTATAACCTTGTAACAATATAAATTTTCAAACTCAAAACAAGTGTTGGAATAACATATGATATTTTAAAACTCAAAAAAATCATTAAAATTAAATACTTTAGGATAATATCTATATTTTTATGGGTATTATTCAAAAATTTCATGCATAACAACATTATAGGAGGAAGAGGTATCATCATCAAAAGTTTGGGAAAGCTGTGGATATAAATCACCAAGTAAAATTTCATGAATTAAGTCATAAATTTGAAATTTAAATTATTATAGAGGGTTCTCAACTTCCTTAAATTACACATATGAAAGGAGAAAATTAGTCTCACCTGAAAAAAATGTATTATTTATAATAAAAAATAAACCACAAAATTTTTATTCATCAAGTGATTGATCAAGAAAATTATAAAAATTATCTTAATTGATGGAAAAGTCAAGATGTTCTAGGTTTTGGTAGGGCGAATAATTTTAAAAATGATTGCTAAAGAATAAAATGTGTGGTATAATATGTCTTGATTTTTACATAAAAAAATAATATGAAAAATTCAACTGGAAAATTTACTCAAAACTCTAACAATAAGTTAGAAAACTACAGATTCCAACATGTCATGGTGAATAAAAGCAATCCAACAATTTTTTTTTTTTTGGTTTTGTATGTGAGAAAATTGTAAAGCTGAATTCATATATATAATCCCAAATTTTAAATAAATGTTCCTATGAACATCTGATAAAATATTATTCTAACAAGTAAAAGTAAATTTTCCACATGGTCTAAGGGAAAATATAAATTCATCTTATTTTGAAGAAACAAAGTAAATATTTCCCAATGAATTAATGTGTCTACCAAGGGAGCATGAAACATGATATTAATCTTAGTTCAACTTGATTTTCAATTAAAAACTTGACATAAATCTATTTTCAAATGAAATAACTCATCTCATAAGAGATAGAGGTATCATAAATAGAAAGCATAAAATTTGGTTCTAGCCTATGGATGTATAAATTTCATCATTACTATTCTCTTTTTCATGGAAATTAGCCTATAATATTAAGGTATAATTATAACCATGAAAAAATTAAGATCTTCTCATAAGTTATAAAAAAAGGGATTTCAAGATAATTTGTGAAGTGATGTTGCAATTTCCCCCTTAAAGTTTAACATTCTTTCCAAGTAAAATTAAGCCAAGTTTCAAGTTTTAGGTGAATTTTGTTGTGACTGAGAGTTTCATAAGATGACGTTATCATAATACATCATATGAAATATAATTGAAAAAATATGCTAAAAAAAACTCATCAAAAAAATTATGAATGTCCTAATAATCAACCACATAAGAGTGCCTCCTAGCAGCTAACTATTATCTCTAAATAAAAAAAGATAAGCATCATTGAATTAAGAAGGTAAAAACCATTTATAATAATAAGAGTATCAAAGATATGAAATAGAGAAGGATGCCCCTGATTGTCCATATCCTATTGAGGATATAGTCATGTTAATGAGTAACATTCAAAAGTAAGGTGATGGGTAGCAATCTTATTTCAAGTGTAAGACAACTCAAGAGATAGAGACTGTTCAAACGAATATAAAAAATTTCATTGAAAATAAGAACAATGGTAAATTTGGATACAAACTAACTATATAATAAGAGAAAGGGAGGATAATTTTAGGGATAAGGGAGAATAAGGTCTCACTAAAAACTTGAAGATCATGATTGGTCTTATAGAGAAGGATTATCATCTCCAACAAATCATCATAAAATGATCCATGATAGAAAATGTGATGTTGAAGATTAGGATCGATTTGTTACACTAATAAATTGATGGTGATCAACCCTAGCCTCAGATCAATGTTATTTTTTTTAAAAAATCTATTAAAACTAGCAAGTAGTATTTGTGAAATCAAGAATAAGGTGACCGAGTTAAAATAGAAAATGATTTAGGTTGAAAGGGATTAGAAATATCTTAATGAAGAATTAATGAATGTGTTATAGGTTAGTATAGTTACTATTAAAAATTGTTCTTTCAATATCATTATGTGATAGGAAAGGGAATACATAAAAAAAAAGATCAATAAAAATAATTAAAAGTAAGAGAGTAGTTAAGTGGATATAAAATAATGATATGGATTTAGAAATAGTTTTAAAACACCTAGATTTTTTACAAGAAGAATGAGAGGAAAAATCAATTGTGAATGGCCTATGCTCATCTCAACCTCAATTGGGCTTGAATTATCTTTGCTACTTTTTTACTGTACATCTGGGTTTTTTGTTGTATGTTTACAACATTATTATAGCCTAGAATATAACATATCCAAATTTTTATTGTTCTTCCCATTTCTTGGAATTTATTATCATATCCATAGATATTATTTTTAAAATGTTCTAAGCCCTTTAAAAATTGAAATTTTACCCATAAATTTAAAAATTTATATAAAAACCTGATAGATAATACACTGAGTCAAATATTTTCCCCTATTGAATTAACAAATTTATTAATGCCAAAATTTTTAGAGGTAAACTAGTCAACCCTTTCTCTTATCATGAAGGCTAAATTATAATTAGACCAACTTAGTCATTAAGGGACCTAAGGACTATATTAATAATCTAAATTTAATGGTAATCTACCCATTAGGATAAACCAAAAAGGTTACTAAAAACACATGGAAATCTAAGAGATTTGGGAAATTTGAATCATTATTGACAACATAATCTGTGAGGATCCTTCTGCAAAGATTTATGAAATATAGAAAATAAATGAATAATGAAATTAACTTTTAAAAATCACCCAAAATAACCTTTATATCATAGGCCACTTTAAGGGGGTAACCTCCTTTGAACAATTTCAATACAATAATATTCATGTATGACTTCATTGGGCCTCAACACTTACTTAAATACTAAATCTATTATAAAAAATACTAATTACCATGTATGTGGGATAATTCAAATATGCTCAAGGGATAACTTACAAAACATATGCATACATAGAGACTAATACATTAATAATTCAAAGAGAAGAGTAGGACATGGGTTTTTAACATCCCCTCCCCCTTAGAAAAATATATCCTCAAAGATTTAGATGTGGGAATTATTGTTAAATTTGGTATAGTGGTTCCCATGTTACATCTTATAGTTAAATTTCATGCCATTGAATTAAGACTTTTAGGATTCAGTGGGATCAACGTTGGTAGGTGCACCTATCTAGGATTGCTTCTAGTTTGATAAGGATGGGACCTTCATTATCAAGTTCTGGTAAAACTGTTTGCACTTTGATGGTAGTTAAAAAAACTTTATTCAAACATGAAACATTAAAAGACTAGGTGAACTCATGAGGAAGGTGGAAGCTCCAAATTGTAAGAAATAAACCCAATCTACCAAAGAATCTAATATGGCCCATAAAACTTTGGAGAAAGCTTATGACACCCTTTTAGTTTCAACAATGATTGCTTTTATGGATGTAGATGAATATAAACCATATCATCAAATTGAAAGGTAAACTCATAATGGTGTTGATTATCCTGCTACTTCATTTAATTTTGTGTTAGATGGAGATTGACCCATAAGATGATAATAATTTGACCTTGATGTTAGAAATTAGTTTCAATTTTCTAAATTGATGAGAGAATTTATGGGGGTGCTTGACCATAAACTACCTCATATGGATTCATTTAAGTATAAGTGTGGTAGGAGGTACTATACCACCATTCTATGAGGGGAATCCACTCTGACCATTATTGCTATTTTTATGAATAAAAGAAATGAAGGAATGTTTACAAGCATTTTTTTTATAATTTATACCTAGTCATCTATTTGGGGGTGATACCTAGAGATCATATTTAGTTATGTGCCTAAGTGTGATAATAGTTACATCCAAAAATGGTTGGTGAAAGTTGTTTCACAATCAGAGATGATCGAAGAAGGGATGACATGAAGACAAAATATTTTATCCAAGAAAACTTGTGTAACCATGGAGACTATATAAGGATGATTAAGGGCACAAAATGACTTTATTTATAGAGATAGTCTACCACAACTAGGATCACTATTTTTCCTCTAGATTTAGGGATCCCTTTAATGAAATACATAAAAATGTCTTTCTTGATCCTAGTGGGAATGGTTAAGATCTTGAATAAACAAGGAATCATTATTGTTTCAACTTTGTTGCTTTGGTAGGTATCATATTTAGCCACCATAAATTTAATTTCCCAAAATAAGTTTTGACATACCTATTCATATGTTTTGAGAAATCATAAGTGACCTATTGATGGAGAAGTATGGATTTAATAGAATACAAATTGATGAATATTTTTGTTATGGGGAAGCACCAAATGGACCTTATATCATAGAGAAGAACCATCCCATGAATAATGTCATACTACATAAGGTTAGTGGCTAATTTTTGAATTAGGTGGTGTAAGGAGGGGTAATTTTCATACCATTGGTTTATAGATTCAAACCAATTCATAATGGGCATGGAGATGCTAGAAAGGGAAGTTTGGTCCTCAAATGTGTGTGAGAGAGCATTTGCCATGGCATTATCTAAACCCTTTTTATAAGTGATCTCATAATCATATCCCAAATATTTGATGACCAATTTATGTTGTGAGGGTGATGAGACCCATTGTTCTAGGAAATAATTTAAACTCTAGTGATTTATTTTGATGCAAAAGTGATTCTAAAATAAGTATGACTACCATTTTTGTACTGCATGTAGAATTGATATCACTTTCCTTTTGTATGTAGACAAAGCCAAATTTTTTCTAGAAAGGGATTTTTTAGTTAAATAAATAGGATGAACCTCTTGGAGAAGAACAAAACCCAAGATTTTTCCATAGGCATCACTTTTGATAGTGAAATTTTTGGTGAAGTTCAACATCACCAAAACTAGTGTGCTACACATACCTATTTGACTACCACAAATTAATAGTTAGATATGACATCCCATGTGAATGAATATTTATTTAATAATGAATTTAAGGGATATATGATATTTAAATAATAATTAACTAACTTACGGTAATATCCTATAAGGCCTAGGAAGCCATGAAGGCTGTTGAGGGTTGTTGGTTGAGGCCAATGTTGTATGGCACTAAATTTTTTAGGTCTATGTGATCCAAAACATAGAATATCTGGTTTAAAGATAATTAAATAAATAATAACAACACAATTATAATAATACTATCTTTGAGAAGATATGTTTTATTGATCAAATTTGCAAACCCAAACATATGCCTATCTCTAAGAAGAGATGTCTAATTTCCATTTCAAGTTATAAATTAATTTATAAATGTTTTAAAGGTTGGAGGAGGATGTGAAAGGTCAAAAATATTGAGGGATATTAAGTGGTTCAACTTCCATGATTTACAACAATACAAAATTTGAGGAATTACTATTTTTAGAGTGCACTACTAAAATTAAAAATTAGGGCAGTTCTATTTTTTTTTGATGGTCAAAACCCACTCAATAAATCTTAGTGCCATCTCATGATGTTTCCTTCATTCTTATATTTCCAATGGTTCAAACGGGTATTTAAATAGAGCTATGGTGTAAAAGTTATGGCTCCCAAAAGTTCTGCCACCAATTGGGGTAGAACCATCACCTGAATTTTCACTTGAAATGTTTCTCAAATCACTACATGGACCCCATTAGTTGAAACAATGTGCCATAGATATTCAAATTCCTATTTACAAAAGGAACACTTGGATTATTTATCACATAATACATTGTCTACTAGAAGTTGTAATGTCCTATCAATATTCTAGTGATGCTCAATGCATGTGTGGCTGTAGATTAAATATCATCAAATAAAACTGAATCAAATTGATGAAAGTTCAAAATATTTTATTCATTAGTGCCTAAAATATTGGATGGGGATTTATAAGTCCAAATGGTATGAATAAGAATTCATAGTTACCATCATGAGAGTGAAAGTATGTATTTGTAATGTCATCAACATGCACATAGATCTAATGATATCTTGAATAAAGATCCAAATTGAAGAAAATGTTTACCCCATGGAGCTCAAAAAGAATCTCATATATGACCAAAATTTAAATTTTTTCTTTGATAGTGATGTGTTTAAGGGAATGTCATTCAATGTAGAGGCACCATGACCCATCATTTTTATGGATAAGAACTTAGAAGGAGTATGGGCTAGTGTTAGGGTGAATAACTCCAAACTTGAGGAGTTGTCATACAAGCTACTCAATCTTAGTCTTTTGTAGATGGGGATAGTGGTATGGCTAGATGTTGGGTGGGATGATTATTATAAGGAGTAGAATGTGATGATATTTATATAATTAAGGGGATAAACCCAATGTCTCTATAAAATGGTTGAATTCTTGTTGAGGATAACTTGAAAATTAGTAGGGTTGTTAGTAGTAGTAGTGAGTTGGAGTTGAATGGAGTGAAGCTATGTAATGACCCCATGTGAGCCTTTCTTCAGAAGATTTTCCATGTGATGAGAACTAATGATGTGATTAGATATAAGAAATCACCCTTTTAAGTTATTTTTTTAGCCAATATTTATGAAGTGCATCCAAATCTCAGAGAAGTCCCATAAAATAGGTCCCAATGCATGGAGCCATTATGCCCCTAAGACCATATCACATCCTCTTAAGGGTGGGGTAGACATATCTAAGCAAAGAGTTTAATTTTCTATCATGATATACACATTAATACACTTCCATTTACATGGAAATGTTTCCCCATTATAAATCATGACTTCAAATCTATAACAAGGGTGGACAAAGTAGTCTTAGCAATTAGGGATCGATGAGCTTATGAGTGTTGCTAGAGTTAATGAGGATTATGAGAGGGATATTTTTAAATAACCCATTGAACTTCATGGTTTGAGGGGTGGCAATACCTACTAGTGTATGTAGAGATATCTTAGGTTGAGTTTCCTAAGCTATTGAGTCCTCATAGGGTCTTTATTTTTCTTGAGCATCTTGAATTTCTTATATATTGGGCTCATTGTGCTGCTATGGTGGTGATTACACATATAAGACATAAATATTATATGTGACACACCTATAACCCTTAACCCATTTTTCATCACAATTATAACATGATCCTTTTTCCTTATGAGACAAGATATCTACCTAAATAAGGTGCTTGATTAGTGTGGTTGTGGTTGGCTATTGGTTCATTATGTTCTTTATAAGTGGGAAAGTGGGGGATTGACACTATGATGTGAGCTTATCTTCTTATAATTTATCTAGACCCAAGGAATTCATGATGTTTTTGGGCCAAAAATATTTCACCTCTAAATAGATTGGTTTTTTAAAGCCACTAATAAAAACTCTTAAATAATTTATCTAATCACCCTTTAGTGTGATGAGCCAATTTCTTAAATTCAATCTGATAATCATGAATGGTGTTTGTCTGGCAGAGTTTGGTGGAAGCTTCTATAAATTCCTTGATTTTTGAGGGAATGAACCTACCCAGAAGTAAGGATGTAAAGTTTTTCTAATTAGTTTTACCATTCAACTTGAGATACCAATGTTACCACTAGAGTGCTTCTTATTCCAAGTGGAACTAAGAAATTATGACATTGTTGATAGAATAATTATTATGAAGGTTGATTAATTTCTTGGATTGACATATCCATCCTATAGGATATGTACCATTGAACCATGTATAGTCTAACTTAGACCCACATGATGTGTAAGGAGAAAATAAACTATTATCTGAAGAAGATTCCTATAATTTATTGAGTAAAAGGATACTCTATTGATTTAGTCCACACATCATATCAGTTAACTCATTGACTTATGATTTAAATGTTGTAATTTTTTCCTCCATGATCTTTGTGCCTGCATGGGTGGATACCATTGCCAATGTTTTTTTTGGAAAGAGATAGAAAAACACATTCTAAGGCATGGTCAATAAGGAAATTTCTTAATTTGGGCTCAATCAAAAGGTGTAAATGTACTTTTACTATTTTTTGGCACCTTTCACTAATATAAGTGGAATTTGGTCTTCTAAAACTATTATGTTGGGTATGGGCCCCAAGTCTATTTATCTTCCTAAGGGTTTTAAAGAGTTTATCTAGCCACTAATGTTGTCTGAATGAGTACTACTCTCTAAAAAAATTTGTCAAAGGATTTGCCCATAAGTGACAAATCTTTATTTACCTCATGGGTGGAAACTAATCAATTAGGATGAGGTTTTTTTCACTTTTACTAACATAACCTATCAATGGGCCAATTACTTCAAGGTTCCTTTGTTACTCCTCACAATGAGTTTTGGGGCTTATACCCAAGTACTTCCCATAGTTATGTGGAGGGCTATTTAACCTTATCTAAACCTATAATTAATATGTAGAAAGTAGAGGCAAGAAAAAATATTTATGTAAATGGTGCAGTTCCTAGAAAGGCACTATTGAAAAACAATTCTCCAAAATATACCTACAGATTGATAAAATTCTTTGATATGAGATGTGAGGATCCTTCTACACAGATTTATGAACTATATAAAATAAATGAATAATGAAATTACATTTTAAAAATAACCCAAAATAACCTTTATATCAAAGTCCTCTTCGATGGGGCAACCTCTTTTAAGAAAGCTCAATACACTAATGTTCATAGATGCCTTCATTAGGCCTCAACACTTAATTAATAAATCCATTCTAACAACTACTACTTCCCATGTATGTGAGGTAATGCAAATATGCTCAAGGGATGACTTATAAAGAATATGCATCCATAATGACTAATACACTAATAATACAAATATAAGGGTAAGATAGAGGTTCCTAACACAATCAACACTAATAACAAATAAGTTACTCGATAAATGTAATCTAACTTGCTTAATAAAAAGATCATGAAAAGTTATATTATAGACTTGATTAACCAAGTATAAATATTCATCCTCATTCATATCCAATATTTGATCAATCTTATTGGTGTAAAACTTTATTAATCTCATTATATCATAAAAAAACATTGACACAATGCACATCAATGGAATAAACTAGACTGAAAACAACAATAAAAGACAACCTTGAAAAAAGGTAATTATAAAAAATGAACTAACTGTAGACACCGCAAACGTGTCTGCACCTTGGTTCTCCCCCTTGTCCACCTCAAACCCCTATCCTAACCCTTGGCCTACATTTGATTAAAATAATTTACATATTTTAATCAAGTGGCCCCCTTTCCACCCTACCCTTGCCACCTTGGATCCTCCCTTGAATCCCTCCACCTTCCCCCTAGCATTTATTAGGCCAAATCTCTTCATTATCTCCCCCCACGCCCATTTTGGCATCCTCGTGACCGTTCTTCCCATAACCCCTCGCCCGGCGGCGTGCAAGAATGGGCAGAGGCTATTTTTAGCCTCTGTCCCCATCCTGCAACCGCCGACGTTGGTGACCCTTCGGCTGACGTCGGTGAAACTGCCGGCATCGGCAGCCTTCATTATCCCTTTCTGCATCCGTTACAGCCCCTGGACCCTGGAGCTCGCAAACAGAATCCTCTTGGCGCTTTGGCTTTCATCTCTCCTCCGTCTTGACATCGTGCAACAACAGCAACAGGTGTAAAGGCTCTGGATCAGGTTTTTTCTTCTCAACAAGTCTTCTATGGATTCGACAACAGCTCTCCCACTCTTCATTCAGCAAGCTAAAAGGTAAGCAGAGTCTGTTATTTCATTCGTTTGTTTAAGCTTTCAGTTATCTGGCATATTTGCTATCTCCTACTCCCTCTGTCCTTCCCCCTGAGAGGCTGAAAAGCCTTCTCAGGGCCTGTCCTGTATCCATCTTCCTCTCACACTGTCCCCCTTTCTATACAATCCCAGACAACTTCCTCATCCCTCTACCAAAAAGACCTTGCATAAGGCACCCAACCCGAACTAGACCACTCCCCAGTCCATCCAAATTTGTCCCTGAACTCTGTCTCGACCCCGTTCACGAACCAGACCCATCCACAGTCCAGAAAGCAACTCAGACCCGACTACAGGCCACAACCCCGACCGACGCCGGTCACTACCCCAACCGACGTCGGCAGGATAGCCGACGCCGGCAGATCAGCTAACCGACGTCGGCGACATTTCCGACCTCGGCGACTGTCATTAGCCCTACAACTCCTTCAGGTAATCATTTTGGTCTTTTCTTTCCTTTCTAATTTCTTTGTCACTTCTATACTCTGGCATTCTGTCTTTTTATCAGTCACTTATCTTATCAAAACAGTGGGTTGACCTCCCTTAAGGAAGTTTTTACACTTCCGGGAACAAGCTTTTGCTTGGCAACCCACCGCCTACCCATCTAACATTTTCTTGTCCAAGTTTCCTTTTTTTCTTGCAGGTGTCATTCCTCCACAGCCAAAGAGGAGTGCTCACAAGCGTCTGGATTGACGGTGCGCAATCTTTAGTCCAGGTACTTCCCAAGCCTAGTCCATTCTTTTTTAGTTTCTTCTTTCTTTATGATCTAAAAAGTGAAATTTTGAGTAGAAACATCTCTGGCACGCCCGGTGGGACCCTAGGTTCCTCCTGGGTTCCTTTTCTTTTTCATTCATTTAGGGGCACTAGGTTCTTACCTTTTCTCCTCCTTCTTTTCTTCTCAATGACACTATAAGCAGGACTAAAACGAATCTTTCTTCCTTGCATTCTAGACTAGTCTAAACAATCATACTCTCAACCCTTTCTCAAACTTGTCTTCATAACAAATCTCACATTTCGACTTGGGCTTAAAACGTATTGCACTTTCATTTCTGCTTGTGCTTGCATTAGTCCACATCTAGTAACTTAATCCGCATATTGAATAAATCGTAGACACTTGATGTTACACTACCTGACCACATGCACTAAAACACACATAAAACTTACTTGAGACAAGGCCCGACTGGGATTTCATCCCCCAGCAGATACCTTACCCATCCCGGTAACCCCACTTGGATTTCATCACCAAGGGGGAAGCCCACTCCGTTCTCTGGCAGAGGATAAACTCTAGGCGAGGTATATCTTGGCTAAGCGAGACCAGCTAACCACTGGAATCGTGAAGTGAGGGGAGCTTGCTCCTTAGCACCAGGCCACGTACCAGACCTAACACAGACTTTGAGCACCTAAAACAACACCTGAAACCATCTTTAGACCGCCTTCTTCTAGGACCCATTTTTCAGCCAATCTCCCCAAACATTCATCTAAGGCATAAGCCACAATTTCTAAGGTTAATTCCTAGGATTTATCGCTTAGGCTTGTCTGTCTCTCTCTGTTTTCCTCTTTCTCATCTATTTGTTTGAGTGAGTGAGGACGCTTTCTTCATTGTTTTCCAAAAATCTTTTGGTTCTCTGGAAAACACAGTCACCAGCATCAGTTCTGAAACCGACGTCGACTTTCTTCTGTCACTGGCCTCGGTTCTGCTACCGACGTCGATCTCTGTCACTGTCCTTTTTCTTCAAAAATAGCAGCCTAAAACCTGTCCCTTCTCTGTTAAAACTCCATTCTGGTTTTCTGAGACTGCAAGAACACAGTTTCTGGAACCAGGACTCTCTTCTTAACCACTTTAGCCAACAACCGCTTCCGTCTACCCCGTCCCTAACAAGTCCTATCATGGATTTCCACTCGGAGACTGAAAGAACTCCTACAGGACCGACCCCGACCCCGACCCCGACTCAAATTCCCATCATCCCTGAAGGGGACCAGGATTTCATGAGATTCTTGGACCTCAATACCGCAGCCCTCCAAAACTATCTCGTGAGAAACCCAACGCGAGACCTTTCGGGTGACGTGGTGACGACATCCACGCCATTCACCACCCAACCCTTTATGACTCAGTCTTTCACCTCAACTATTAACCCAACCATGGCCAATACGCAAAGTTTGGCCTCCCCGTCTATTTTTAGACCAACCTTCATCGGGGTTCCATTACCCCCTCAACCGCCTACAATTTAACCAAATTCTACATCATATCAGAACTTGACTCCTCATACTCTTGCGCCCACAAATGTAGGCGTGCCAACCTATCTTTCTACCAGTGCCGCCATTCAACCACCTTTGGCGGTGCCCAGTCAACCTATACCTTTGACCTTCGTAACGCAACCACCTTTAGCCTCCACTTATGTCCCTGCGACTAGTCATCCGTACATTGTACAACTGACTATGTCGCACGCCTCCTCTAGCCTCTTCCAAGCGCCTTACAACTTAGGGGGCACTCAACCCGCCAATCCGTCAGCAGATCTTATCAAGATGCTGATGGATAAAATGTCCAGTCTCGAAGCCTCTTTTTTTGGTTCAAGCAATACTTTGTCATATGACCAAATTTGCAACGAGCCCATCCATCCTTCCGTCCCTATTCGACCATACCCTAACCATTGGGAGCTTCCTAAATTCACTCGCTTTCAGAGTAAGGAAGACCCACAACAACATCTACGGGCATTTAGACATGCCTGTTATCTTATTGCCCATGATGATGCGTTGCTTTTACGCACGTTCTCTATGTCGCTTTCTGGCCCAGCGCTTGACTGGTATAGTTCCCTTGCCAGACACTCTATCTTTTCATTCATCCAACTCGCCCAACTATTTCTTGACCATTTCTCAATCAATATCACCAAACAAGTCTCAATCACAGACCTTTACTCCATCATGCAATTTGACGACGAATCAATTGTCAACTTTGTCGCTCGTTGGAGGGGCCTGATCAATCAGCTCTCCTTCTCTTTGCCTCAACCTGAGCTCATCGAGCTCTTCTCTCGAGCATGTGCCAGACACATCTCTTCTACCTTGCAGATTTAGACATTTCACACTTTCGACGAAGCTTTCATCATGGCTCGAAAGCTCGAACTCCGCGCCCTTGAAGAAGATAAGGTCAAATTGCGTCATACCAACGCAAAATCTACTGGCCATTCTTCTTCCAGACCTTCTTCTTCTGCCAATTCTGAATCTAAAGGAGTGGCCAATACTGTGGTCGTTAGATCACCATCCTCAACAACAACAAATTACTCTCAACCTTCGACATCTCCAAGTATCACCAAACAATTCCAACAACGGTACATTCAGCGTTCTTACACTCCACTTGGAGAACCATACGCTTCCATTTTGGAAAAACTTCTCAAGCAGGGGGTCCTCAATCTCCCTCCAATCCAACCACCTCAATTCGACCCTTCAAAAGCCCTCCCTACATGGTATAGGGAGGCCGACTTCTATCCCTTTCATCGCGTCCAAGGCCATGACATTGACAACTGCCGAACCTTCAAAAACATCGTCCAAGACATGATCGACAAGGGGGATCTTATTTTAGATAACCCGAATGCCCCACCTAACCAACATATCGACATTTTCAAACACCCTTTTCCAAATCATTCGCCTACTCAGAACAACGTCCAGATTGCGACCAATGACCCTCAAGACCATGACATTCACATGATTAGCGCTATCTTGCCTCTTGTCCTTGACCAACCTCTTCCATTAAAGGATGAGGAACCTTCTTCTCCTACTAGTCCTCCATTTACCTCTCTTGTATTGGAGGACGCTTTGACCACATCAACGCCATCAAGCCCACCTTCATCCGAAGACCCTACCTTGCCTACTCCTCAACTACAAGTAGAAGGCACGATCATCCATGCCCTCTGCCCACTTGAGGATCCGCCCTCTCTTATTTCTTCTCCACCAAGAGAAGAACCAGTCTCTTTACCCATTTCAACCGAGGAACACCCAGTCAAGGTTTCCTCCTGCCCTTTGCCTGAGATTGCTACATCTCACTCACCTCTGTCCACATCTAAACCCAAACCCATATCTAACCTTGCCTCGCACAACGGTGGCCCTCGACCCAAACCAACGAAGACTACTAGACCTCATCGGAGGACTCCTCCTCCACCTTCGTCATTACCTTCAATCTTGGGCCCGCATCCGTCTACTTTAATAAGAGTGCTTCCCACTCCCATCCTTCACAGAGGCACATTGCCTCCATTACTCCCTCACCCCATCAGACATACTTCTCATCCAAACCCTCGACCTATGCCTCTTTCGCCTCCCAAACCAACGTCACCAACCTTCACTGCAATAAAACATCCCGACCCGTTAGTAGGTTCATATGCCTTGCTCTTACGGCACTTGTTGCAGTCCTCTCGCCTCGACCTCTCGCCTCTTAGAGAATATCAATCTCTCAGACCAAAACCCCCTTGGTTCGACCCCACTTGCATTTTTGCGTATCATCGCACGCCTGGACACGACGCGGAGCATTGTTGTGCCCTCAAGGTCGCCATTTGCCAATGTTTGGAGAATGACACCTCTCTTCTCGACCACATCATCAATAAACCTTCAACACCACCCCACTCATCAACTCTCGGATCAAGGCCATCTTGGTTTGACAACTCTACGTTCTGCCACTATCATCACATTCTGGGACATGACATTGAGCATTGTTGTGCTCTCAAAGCTGTCATTCGTCAACACCAGAAAAAGGATTCCCTTCTCATCAAGGGTCCTCTTGACCACCTCTTCAACAAAGCATCAACCCCGACTCATGCCTCTCCAACTTCATTGCCTAAATCGGGATCCTCACGCCAGACTGTGGTCCCTTTGCCACCTTTGACCCCCTTATTCGACATTAATACCATCCATCTGACCACTAAACCTCAACTGACCTTAACCAATTTTTCAAACATTCTCCCTACCCGCTGGGGGAATTCATCCTCAATCCTCACCTCGACCAACTCTTCAACCCAGTCTCTACCACATATCAATCACTCATTTAATCTTAAATCTCGACCAAGTGTCCATCGACCCAACCCCCGACCAATTATTTGACCAGTCCCAACCAAACTTCAACCAAGTATCAATCAACCAGACCTCTCGACCAAACATTCAACCTTTTTCAACCAGCCAACGACAATGTCAACCAACTTTACATCCATCAATCAACACCTGACCAATCTGGAAAGAGGCAATTGGGGCAAGTTTGCTCCTAATTGACTTGGACCTTATCATAACATACAAGCATGGCCTAGGGTCTTATTAGACCTTAAACCCCTTCTTATGTCTTGCGTCTTCGACCATTCTTCTGTTAGTCGAGTACTCGTCTACTTGACACGTAACTTGAGCTCGTCCCTGGAGCAATCCCCGTCCTCTTTAATCCTACTTCCTTTCAACCCTATTCCTCTTAACAAGTCCTCTACAACCCTTTTAGGATGCAGTGATGCTTTGTCCTAATAAAAAGGGGCGTCCTTGAACTTCTACAGTCTTGTCCGTGACTCTCATTTCTATCAATATATACAAATCAAGATGTCAAAACATATCCATGGTCACTAAATCAAATCAAATCAAAAAGACAGACTGATCCCTCGAAGGATAGCTGTGTTATCATTACTGTAGCTAGTAGACTGATCCCTCGAAGGACAGCTACTCAGACATTATCAAGCAAAAATATAGACCACTCCCTCGAAGGATGGCTATGACTACTCTGGCTATAAACAACAACTTTTCTTAGAAGCTTCCCGCATTGATCAGCTTTGCAACCTGACCATTACATCAAAAGACATCTCTATGCAGGCTTCCCGCATTGATCAGTCTGCGCCCAAAAAAAAAAAAAAAAAAAAAAAAAAAAAAAAAAAAAACGAGTCACGGACTTGGCTTGTAGCTATCTCAGGGTCTCCTATAAAAAGGGGCACAGTTATTCCTGCTCTTAAACTGGGTTACCCTATCCTCCTCCTATCACTTGCTCAAGGGACTTCGAGCTCACTTTAATGTCAAAGTGATTCGATTACCGTTCTAACACCATACTGGTCAACGACGTAATGCATAAACGGGGCTTTTGTTCTAATAACCCCTATCTATGCTTCCTTTTTGGTCCTTGTCAATGAAAGAGCGATTTGCCTTTCATCTTTTCTCCACGCTTTGGCCACATCAATTGTCGACTCATCTCAAACCAAGCCATTTTCATCATTTTCAGCTGACACCAACCTCGACACTTTCAACACGACATCAGGCATCGCCTTGTATTTTTCACATAGTTTCTATGAACACCAATACACATGGAAACTACCGACCAGACCCAATTTATGTTAAGCATAAACCAATACTTGCTGAAGCATAAATAGACCTCCATTCATTTCTAGCATACATCCATCGCGACTATGGAAACTTGCTAGGGATGAAAGCCTCTCGACCAATTTCTACAGAATACACCATCTGTAGCATCATTTTATCCTCATCCTAGCCTCATCATTTCGACGCTTGACCACATCTCATCATCGACCAATCTTCTCAATTCGTCCGAACTACATTGGTCTGAGGCCCTATGACCAGGGCTATGTAGGCAGCACTCAGATACCACATCTTCTGAGGTTAGCTTGACCACCCCCTTTTGTTCGTCTCCATGATGGACAAACCTTCTCTTCTTTGACTCTTATCACGCCCAACTCCGTCAACTTTGACCACGACCAATCATCGACTTGGACCAAGACCAATCATTGACTTTGACCAAGACCAATCATCAACTTTGACCAAGACCAATCAATCCCTCCGACCCTTCCTCCATTTTAGGGAGAACTACATCGGCCTGAGGCCCCTACGACAAGGGCTATGTAGGCAGCACTCAGTTGACATGGGGTTTTCTGGGGTTAGCTCGGCCGCATCCTTTCGTCCATCCATCCTCTTGACCAATGACCATTGGAGATCATGCGTGTCTCCTTCGACCTTCGACCACTTCCAAGACGATGTTGCCTTGGTTGTTTTTGCGTGTGTGCTACCTCACGGCTGGTTAGCAGAATTGTTCGCAGACTATTTTTGACCCTTCGCAAGTATAGGATCGTGAGCCAGTTGATCCCTACTACTTGTGGCTTTTTCATGTTTCTGGGAGCACTTCCTGAGCCCTGGATACCTGGAACACGATGACCATTTGGAGCTTCAGCTTAGATTGAGTGACCCGATCAGCAGACGACTAAATGCTGGGGCCCGGTTACTTCAATTTTGGCACTCCTTGACCCTCGACATGCGACAATTTGACCTGACCCTCTCGTGAAGTGGACTATGCGCAATCACGACTATGGCAGCATTTTCACTCACTCTCTTCTATCCCTTTCTCTATCAAATCGACACTCGATCTTCGGTTCCCTTCTCTCGACTATCGCTTTGAGGGGGGAACACCTCATCCTTTTTCTGGGGCAACCAACTCCTATTTTTGTCTTGCAGTTCATCTAGAACAACCAACAAGACAAAAAGGGGCAAATGTAGACACCGCAAACGTGTCTGCACCTTGGTTCTCCCCCTTGTCCACCTCAAACCCCTATCCTAACCCTTGGCCTACATTTGATTAAAATAATTTACATATTTTAATCAAGTGGCCCCCTTTCCACCCTACCCTTGCCACCTTGGATCCTCCCTTGAATCCCTCCACCTTCCCCCTAGCATTTATTAGGCCAAATCTCTTCATTATCTCCCCCCACGCCCATTTTGGCATCCTCATGACTGTTCTTCCCATAACCCCTCGCCCGGCGGCATGCAAGAATGGGCAGAGGCTATTTTTAGCCTCTGTCCCCATCCTGCGACTGCCGACGTCGGCGACCCTTCGGCCGACGTCGGTGAAACTGCCAGCGTCGGCAGCCTTCATTATCCCTTTCTGCATCTGTTGCAGCCCCTGGACCCTGGAGCTCGCAAACAGAATCCTCTTGGCTCTTTGGCTTTCATCTCTCCTCCATCTTGACATCGTGCAACAACAGCAACAGGTGCAAAGGCTCTGGATCAGGTTTTTTCTTCTCAACAAGTCTTATATGGCTTCGACAACAACTCTCCCACTCTTCATTTAGCAAGCTAAAAGGTAAGTAGAGTCTGTTATTTCATTCGTTTGTTTAAGCTTTCAGTTATCTGGCATATTTGTTGTCTCCTACTCCCTCTGTCCTTCCCCCTGAGAGGCTGAAAAGCCTTCTCAGGGCCTGTCCTCTATCCATCTTCCTCTCACATTGTCCCCCTTTCTATACAATCCCAGACAACTTCCTCATCCCTATGCCAAAAAGACCTTGCATAAGGCACCCAACCCGAACTAGACCACTCCCCAGTCCATCCAAATTTGTCCCTGAACTCTGTCTCGACCCCGTTCACGAACCAGACCCATCCACAGTCCAGAAAGCAACTCAGACCCGACTACAGGCCACAACCCCAACCGACGCCAGTCACTACCCCAACCGACGTCGGTAGGATAGCCGACGCCGGCAGATCAGCTAACCGACGCCGGTGACATTTCTGACCTCGGCGACTGTCATCAGCCCTACAACTCCTTCAGGTAATCATTTTTGTCTTTTCTTTCCTTTCTAATTTCTTTGTCACTTCTGTACTCTAGCATTCTGTCTTTTTATCAGTCACTTATCTTATCAAAACAGTGGGTTGACCTCCCTTAAGGAAGTTTTTACACTTCTGGGAACAAGCTTTTGCTTGGCAACCCACCGCCTACCCATCTAACATTTTCTTGTCCAAGTTTCCTTTTTTTCTTGCAGGTGTCATTCCTCCACAGCCAAAGAGGAGTGCTCACAAGCGTCTAGATTTACGGTGCACAATCTTTAGTCCAGGTACTTCCCAAGCCTTGTCCATTCTTTTTTAGTTTCTTCTTTCTTTATGATCTGAAAAGCGAAATTTTGAGTAGAAACACTAACATGAAAGAAAGAAAATAAAAGCTTTGAAAAAATTAAAAAAACACACACAAAATAGACTAAATATTAGTGAAATAATACATGATAGATAGAATATAAAATTTTATAACTTATATACATAATAACGCAAGTCATTAAGACCAACATTTGTATTAATTATTGAAATCGATATTAAATAATGAAATCTGTCTAAATTTTATTTCAAGTAATATTTGGTAATAACATTTCAAGGTGAGGAAGCTTATATGTAAACCAATTCATAGATAATTAATTATTTGTTGTATAAATAATCTTATTCAATCAATGAATGATTACACAACATGTTAGGAAAAGTTCCTAGAAAATCCATTAGAACATGTTGATATAGGGATAGCTAGTGTGATTTAATATGGAAGAATACAATAGACCATGGATCAAATTTAACTTATTCATGAAATTAAAAGAATATGACTAAAGAAGCACAAAACATAGGCTTATTAGATGCAAAACATTTGACAAGATCTATATGATTAACAGATTGAAGAAATAGAACATCACTATGCACAAAATGATCATAAAAGATAAGTAAAGGGAAACCATAATGTAAATTTTATATATATATATATATATATATATATATATATATATATATATATATAACATTAGAACCATATCCAAATACAATTGAGTTCTATATATAGTGTTTTACAAAGCACCATCACTTCATATTCCAACCTTTCACTACATTCATAAGAAGGACTCTTCTCATTCTAAAGCCTATTTCTATGTTTATAGGAGCTAAGTAAATACACAAATGTATAAAAGAGATAAATTAGTAAAGGTCACACACATTTCCATCACTTACATTCTATAGTTTTGTTAGCCCTATTCTAATCCCAACACTTTCTTGAACTTAAACAATTGTCTCATCCTGAGATGAAGTCATAGCAAGGAGTCCTATGCCAAAGCTTAAAAATTATAGTTGTGTTAAGGAGATGAATTATAAATAAGAGTTTTCATAATAACTCTAGGTTTTGTTTACTAGTTTTCACCCTTTTTTTACTACCTATCTACCCTTTCATATTTTAAACTAAATAGCATACTAGTATGCTACCCTTGTGGGTTTTCAATAAACTAGCTTAACCAGGTGATCACCCTTTACTAGTTTTAAAAGAACCTAACCTTGCTTCTAATTATTAATACCATTTTATTAGAGTGTACAAAATTGTGTGAAAATTGAAAATCTGAAAGGTACATACTTCCTATTGAACATGTGGTAGTATGTTATGAGTTGGTTGTGTAGAAGGCTATTATAATGATGATTCTATAGAATATGTTGGAAGAGGCTATTAGATCAATGGTTATGTAGTTTTGATATTATTATTCTACTAGTGAGCCTATTGAATATATTGAGGAGGAATTGGTTGAGGCTAGTCAACAAGTTGTGTGGAGTGATCAAGTTGGGACATATCTTACTTAAGTATTTTTCTAGTCGATAAGCACTTCCCACACAATAGTGAAAAATATATGTAGTGGGACTTAAATCACCATTATATCCTTAATATATTTATATTTTGTGATAGTGATAAGTGTTTTAGAATTTAATACCTTTACCTAAATTTCATGGGAGAGATCTTCTAGTCGATTTTCATGTATCTATGTTTGAATGCTAGTAAATGAGCTACACAAAATCTCATTTTTCCAAGTCTAGAGATTTTACATGACATTTTCCTAACAATAAAATAAATTATTGAGTAGGATATCTATTGAAGTAGGGGTGGTTTAACAATCTTTCATTATAGATTTGGCTTTATATAGTCTACCAAATTTTATCTTGGATTTAGACAAATAATTGGCAAGTTACTACTTACAATTCAACATTCCTTGAAAAATGTGTTCCAATTGAACCGCATTCATATCCAAAATTTGATCGTATTCCTCCAATATCTCACAAACGACCTCTATTTATGTTTTGATATTCCTCCCCTAAATATCAAGGGATTGTAACTTTTACACAATAATCCAGTCCTTTGTTAGCTTAGATAAAAGGGCTAAAAAATTCCTCTCTTTAGACATGGCTTGGTAACCCAAGACTTGAATGACCACAGTATGGAAAATGTTATTGATGAGCTGGTACACATTGTGTAACTAGAGATATAAGTCTATTTTGTTCTCTCCTAGTTGTAAAACTTTTTTCACCAAGTCTAAATCTTTTTGCACTAATGATTATTGAAAAGAAGTTGCACCTTCAATTTGTTAGCTAGCATAAGTTTAGAAACATCCAAAGATGCTTCATGTGATGTTATGGCTAGAGCCATGGATGAAGTTGCATCTGAAACAAGTGCCTTTTTAATATATGCCATAGGAAGAGAAAACATTATGCATTGGGTGGATGATTCAAGAACATCCCATAGCTTTTGAGTCTGAAGGTGTGGGAAATGTCTCATAGGTCTTGGTTGTTGGAACTAGCCTAGTGGTCATCACTACTTATTATGTTGTAACTTATTATTATGATAAACACTCTACTTCTTCCTTGTATTTTACTTCTACCTTATATCTATATTTGGCCTCTGATTCAACCTTAATCTTAGCTTATTCCTAAACCTTGGCTTTGGTATCCACTTCATCCTTGGCTTTGACATCTTCCTCACCCATGGATTTGGATTCAATGTTAGCCTTAGCTTTAGATTTGGCTTTCTTATCCTCTTTTGATCTATTAACTTGCTCCTCTTGTGATCACAAATCTTCTTTGGCCTTTTTTTCCTCTTGATATTTTTTAAGTTTCACTACCTCATCTTACTTTTATTACATAGAATGAGCTTATTATTATTTTTTGCTTATTCTTTTTCTTTTATCTTCTTTTTCTCTGCTTATTTGGATATTTTATTTTGTGCCTCTACTTACTTAACCTTTTGCCTGCATTCTTCCTTTGTGGCATGTTGTCTATACTACTCTTCTTCTCCAATAACCTTTCAATTTTCCTCTTTTTTATTATATTCATCTCTTCCTTATTCTTATTCTCAACCTAATTTTATACTTTTACTATATCTTCTTTCTCTTGTGTAGCTTGTTGTTGTTCTACAATAACTACTTGCTCTGTATGTTATTTAGGGTAGTCAAATTACTCTCTTTAGGCTCCTTTATGGGAGTTGGTGAGTCAAGCATTATAAATAATTGTGAATATTTTGAAGAGGATGATTACAAAACATGAACTCTTCACATGACCATATTATTTTTGAAATATGGAGGGTGATTGAGGGTCTTCTTAGACCTCTTCAAAGTTTGGACTTGAGGCCATTGTTAAGATTATTAAACTTGTGGTGCCATACCTTACTCTACTAGATCCATAAAAGTCACCATTTTTATTTTTATTTTTTGTGATAGTATGGGAAAAACATGGGTCCTTGGCCTACACACCATTATAGAAGGTGAATTTTATTGTAATTTAACATGGGTCTCTTACACAATAAAAGATTCTACAATTAGATTTATCTAAAAATGTTATGTATAAAACTATTGTTGAGATACTTCTTGAACCACAACATCTACTATAATAGAAGGAGGAGGTTGGGTGATATCAACCCATAAATTTTCCTCACCTAGTTTTACACCTGATAGGTACACACTGTCTTCCATAAAATATCTATTTTTCATATTCTTACTCATAAACATCATTATCGATGTTTATGAGAATTGACTATAGAAATTGTTTACCCTTAACTCTTGGCTCTACTAGGTCACACTCAACTACTATTTTTAGAATGTGTTTATTATCCATCCATGACTTTATATGTTGTGTAATTTTCTTAGGTGGTGGTATTGAGGCTTGTTTTATTGGTGCCTTCATCTTTCATTTCTCAACCTATCATATAGCCACTCTAATTTGTGACAATGCCTAAAATTGGGATTATGTTTGTGTAGGCATGAGTTATTTCAAACCTAGAGATACAGAGTGTAGAGTTTGTATGGACTTAGAATCTAGGGATTTCTATGATATAACTTCTACATGAGCATCCAACATAGTAATGAAAAATGAAATTGGGGTTACGATTGCATTGCTCAACTCATGTACTTTGATCTAAATGCAATTGTGAAACTTTGTGACTAACACATGATGCACTAGATACTACATAATGTTCTAAGGTAACCTAGGGTGTGAAATGATCATGGCTTGAATCTCCAACCACCATGCATTAAATCTCCCCAATTTTTCATATTATTCTCTATCTTAGTTATTTAATGTTGGCAAACACAGTATCAAGCCAAAAGCATCAATTGGATTGATGGGTCCCTTTAGTGACTTCCATTATGTAAAGTAGAGCATTAAGACTAAAAATGATATTAGAATGCCTAAGATGTTCTAGTGAGGACCTTCTCCATGGTTTTCATTAGTTCTAAGGCTATAAACTAGGGTAAGTTGAAATACTCATGCATGTGTATCATGTAATATATAATGTTCACAACTCTTTTGGTTGCCTACTTTTCACTTTTGGTTGTCTATCAAAACTATTTGGCGATGCATTTAGAGATAATGCACACTAAATTATCTTCCATAGAATCAATGTGGATTCCATTGCTTGACCTTGCATATTTTTACCTTGTGTGTGAATGAATGCATATAGAATTAGATTTATAAGGCAAATGGGATTTACCTTGAGCTAGAAGCCATGTTTATATTGCCATGTCCATAAGGTTGATCAATATTCTAACATCTATAGAAAGATGAATGGCACCCTCATTATACCTTTTAACCAATTTTTCCCCCAAGTCAAAAATGTCAACCCCTATAGTTCAAAACTTGACTTTTCATTCCTCCTAACCTTGTTGATAACCATACTATGCCTTATGAGGTCTTCAAATGGTCTTTTTAAGGTCTTATAAGCATAATTTAAGGTAAATTTGAAAAGTTTAAGGTAATGGCTCATATTTGTTTATGCTTGTCTAGTTATGCCATGTCTTGATCAAGTTTGTTAAAAAGGTTTTCAAGGTTTAATAACCCTTTTTGGTCCATATAAATTTTTTCCAAGTCATCCTACACTCCCTTTAGTCTATACAAGTGTAAAAAAAGTGGCAATCTTCTTCCTTTAACATATGACTCATTTGAGATACTTTCTTGATCCATTTTGTAACATTACAAGGATAATATTATAAGTTATGGTAGGTAAGCATAATAATTAGGTTGGGGAATGTAATTACACATTGATATAGGCATTCTAAAGTTCATGAACACTTGATGCATTAGTTCAATCAATATTCTCAAGCAAATATGATAGTTATCTTGAGAAATGTGTGTTTTCTAAGGATGGTTCTAGGTTTTCAACATGGATTTTCACTCCCAAGAACTACCATGGATCCATATACCTTTAAAATACCCAAATCCATACATGAAAGTGAGTTTTAGGTCCAAATAATGAAAAAACCCACTCTTTTTCCCTATCGATCTCTTTAGTAGGCCCAATGGTCTTCACTTGGCATAGAGAAGAAGATAAAGTTGGGAGTTAAGATCTTGGGAATAGTAGGTGGTATTTATGATCTTCCACTTTGGGGAATTGGTTTCTTTATTTATCTCCTTAGCTATATGAATAATTATTAATAATTTAAGGGGTAGAAAAGGGACTCAAAACACTAGGGTTGGTTATCTCCAAGTGTAGGGTTTTGAAGTTGAATGAATTCATGAAAATACTAGGAAATGGTATTGAAAACACTAATATACCCATATAACTCTATTTAATATCATTTTTATTCATTTTAATTATGAGTTAATTGTTAAATGGTCTTGATTTGCTAGTTTGAATGAGGTAGTCTTGTTTGTAGAGAAGTGTGAGGTCACCTATTACATAGATTGAATGAATGAGGTAGTTTGTAGTTTTTTTATCTTCATAAATATACCCTCATACCTACAAATACACCATCCAATAAATGGATTTCAAGGATAATTGACATGCATGCATGTATAGTGAAGTTAGTGAGAGTATGTAGACATGGTGAATATAACCTTGATCAGAGGTGGATGTTTCTTTATTTTTCAAGATCCTTGAGGAAGAAACATTATTTTAAAATGAAATTTGAGGTCATTCTCAGCAAGGATGAAAAATTATATGTCATGGTATTCATATTCTAGTGTCTTACTTCAAGCCTAGTCTAAAAAGAAGGTTTTATAGACCTATAGGTCTATAGACCTGTAGGTCACTATTGATACTAAATGTCGGTCTTTAGGTAGTTATATGATTTATTAAATGTAATATTTATTTATTAAAAACCTATAAATCAATTGAAACCTAAGATTAAATATTAATCCAATCTACCTTCATGTGGATTGTGTAAGCTTAATGGATTATGTGCACCTAAAAGGATAACTATGAGGGTTCTAGGTGATCAATCCAAGGTGAAGTTGAAACCTAGTGGGTGATAAATAAAATTTAAAATAGAGGTTATTTTATCTGTAATTACATTTCTATTTGTTTAGGTTCAAGAGAAACAAATAGGGAAATGAAGAGTTTTAGGCCTAGAAATGACTATCTACAAGCCTACAATAGGCAACATGAGCCAAAAGGGTTGATGATAAAGGTTGTGAAGGATAAATAAAGTAGAAAGGGAAAAAAATAAGAGTGAGATATTTATTATGATAAACCACTTAAAGGAGATTAAGTTAACTCTAAGATCTAATTTTGTGAACCTACAACCAAGAAGCCTGATAGTCATCTACATGCTTCTAGTAGCCTATATAGAAAGATTATATTTGGTGAAGTCAAATTGAGTATTTAGAGATTTTTATAGAGTTAATATGACTATGTAAAAATTATATAACACTCATCAATATAACATAATTTCTAAAGTTTAGTGGAGGATGTTTTACCCCCAAGTTATAACTAAGAGATCTAGTAGGCACCTATAGGTTAGTGAATGAATTATGAAAAAAATAGGCATGTCTTGGATGAATTAAAAGAGTAAATACCTCTAATAGTTGAATATATCCATGATGAAGTTTTTCATGAATTTATAGGTCATTGAAGTAAGAGGAAAGTGCTAGATTAACACTATTAGGTCCATTTGAGAAGGGTTGCTCATAGACCCTAGTGGTTTACTAATTCAATTTTATGGTGATAAATAGGGGTTAAGTCCTTAAAAGAGTTTTTTTTTCAAAATTATAGATAGGTCATTCAGACCCTATTAATGTGTTACCAACCAAAATCATGTTTTTCATACCCCTATTGCTTAGTAATTTCTTGAGTGCACTAATATGTATACATTACTTGAGAGGCTAGTTTTAAGATCAGTAACCTCATTTAGAGGATGAATGGTGTAAAATGGGGTTTTGATGAGTTGATAAGGCTCTCATAATGAAAAATCATAACAATTATTATTCTCCAATAGTCATGTATGGTATGAATAATCTTTCAGCAGACTGTCATTTCAAAATTGCCTCAGATCATTCCTTACAACTAAAGAAGGCCTAAATTTTTTCTCATAACTATATAAATAATGTGCATGGTATATTTATATAATAGGGAAAGGTGAAATGGTTTTTTTACTTAAAATTATTTGTATTAGTTCATGAATTGAGGTTCTACAAGTTGTGAACAATCGTTAAGACTCCTTGCACCTAAAACCCTTTCTAAACCTATATAGAATACTTGATGAGAGAGAAGATGAGTTAAATGAACTAAAGTTGATTATTTTGGATTGATAATTGTTAAAATTATATTCATATCTCCAATGGGAACCTTATCAAGATAATTGATGGCATGTGTGAGGGAAAAATAACACATAAATGGGCCTAAAAGGTTGTTATAAGTCTAGACACAAGGGTTTGGAGTATGTGAGAATGTTTAAACTAATAAAGATGGATATTGAACATATAAAAAGGTTATAATACCTTATTTTATACTCTTAAAAACCTATTGGAGGTTAGTAATTTGTGCGAAAAGGTGAAAATCAAGAATTCTAATTACAAACCTATGGGAGGTCACAAAGAGCTTGAGAGTCTCTTAAACACCACTAAAAGAGATTGTTGATTATTTTTAGAGCCTCATTATACCATGGAAAAATCAGATTAGGTGACTATAATAAGGTTGGAGTATGACATCTTTGTGTATCATGAAAAACTTAAAGAAAGAGGTGTGGTGAAATTCATGGGTTTCAAAACACCTAAGAAAGTCAGATGATCACTATAATATTAATTTGGAGAGATCTTAAATAGATGCAAACTATAAAGGAAAAGGGAAAATGGAAATTCAAGGTGAATGTAATGATCAAGAATGCAATTTTTCACTTATATAAAATGAAGATAATAGTTTTAAGAGAAGAGGGTGATGTGTCACTCCTATCCCAACTCTATGGAACTCATCATTACTCCAAGTTAACACATGTTGAGAGATTCCTTAAGACTATTTATAACTTATTTTCTATTTTGTAACATGCTTCATCAAGAGTAACATATGTCATGGTCATCTCTAACATCCATCCTCTTTCTTCTTCTCATTCTCTTGTATATATACAACCTTAAATGGCTTTGTAAGGATTCTCCACCAAAGTTTGGTGAATCCCTATTCATTTGTATGAATATGATCAATGAACACTACTAGTTTTACCTTCTTATATGACTTTAATTAGTGTGTATGCATGGATAGATGATCTTGTTAAGTGATTTTCTCAGTATTATTTGATATATTGTCCTATTTTAACACCTATATGTAGTTTGAAATTTTATTTTGTAGGTCATGTGAAGTTTTTAAGTAAAGTACAAGGGTTGAGTGAGTTTTTATATTCATTAGTGTCATTTTGGACCTATTTTATAATCCTCCTAGACTAAACGTATTTCACAACCTTCACATGAAGTACTGATGCAGTTGATGTAGATTAGGAGTAGTGTATGTTCAAACTAGTCTCATGGTTGATGTGAACATGTAGTTGGCTAGTAGTGATTAATTAATTTGGTGTATCAGCTCCTTAGTTAGGTTTCTATCATGTTATCCTTATCCCTTTTCCTTACAAGATAGTATTGTAGATTTTTAACCCTAATTGATACATCAAGGGGAGATAGCCCTATCATTTAGAGATTTAATCCACCTATTAGGCCACCCATAGCCTAATATTATCTCTATGTTACCCAAAATTTTGAATGTTTAAAAAACCTTATATGGGTGAAAATTTTGGCTATAATAGTTATATAATTCTTGATGGGACAAAGTCCAAAGTGTATACAATAGGAAATGAAACAAATCTATAAATCAATACTAGTTCAGAGAAGATAAATCCTACTTACACTTCTAATTATGGATACACTATATATTCAGCGTCATGACAATGATGGATATATTAAAACTATCCAAGAGATCTCTTACCATAATAAATTCATTATGGAGGGTTCTAAAACCTATAGTCAAGCAAAACTATGTATTAAATCTAACTAGGTCCTATGTTTTCATATTCATTAAACTAATAAAAAGTAAAGTAACATCTAATACAGTGCTCACCAAATCTTGTTGCATAAAGTGGGGGTAATAAAAATGAAAAGTAAACATGCATAGGAGACATATAATCACATCAATTTATATGAAATTTTAATGCATGAAAGAGAAGTACAAATGCATATCTATCTACTCTTACCAAGGAGGAACAAAGTTATGAATACTTACCTTTGAAGACAAACCCACCAAGCCTCAATATCTCCCTTGGCCAAGGTGATTTGTAATATATTGTTGTGGTATGTAATGATTACAAGGATAAATCATATATAGGCTACACAACCTATCAATGAATCCAAAATACTTCTCCACAAGACAAGATCTATATCTACAAAGAAAGTATGAAACCCAAAGCTTGCTCTTTAAGTAGAATGGTGGATAAGTAGATGAACACTATATATTACTTTTTCTTCTCTTCTATTTGAAATGATGAAATGAATGTGTTTATATAGGTAGATCTAACCTTAATCCTTTTTAAAATTTTAGGATGACAAGGTTGACCCAATTAACCTAGTATTAATTATTGACAAAAAAAAAAGGTCATGGACTAGGTCAACTAGGGGATGACCTGGACCCTAATAAGTTTCATAAATTATAATTTAAGGTCAATGAGGTTGAGAGTGTAACATAAACCATAAAAAAAGGTTTTATGTTATGAAAGGGATAATGAATGTGGTAAATGACTAGAGGAGGGTGAAAAATAGGAGGCAAAGCTTAGGGGAATGTCTTTAGGAGCTAGTTAGATTGATAACAAGTGGGAATAAAGGACAAAAATCATATGAAGCATCAATATTCTACCCACCCCTTTCCTAATGCACCCTTTAAGGCATGAACTAGGAGAGATTGAGACTTGATGACTTTTTGAAAGATAAAGAGTGCTAATAATTGATAATGTTTGAAAATATTATGTGTATACATATGCCCCACTTTAAGCTCTTCACATGTCACATAGGTGTAATATGAGATGTTGCTTAAGGAAAATAATATAGTAACATACAATGCTAAATCTGAATAAATTATAGTAAGGATAAAATAAGATAAATGAAAGGATAGAATTGAAAAACACATACCTTTACTTACCTTAGTGCTATAGATAAATAAGGAGATGCAATAAATGTGAAGGTGTACTATGTGAGGAACATTAGGCAAACCTATAGAGATTAGAGAAAAAAGTTAAAAATCAAAATTTTTGTAACATAGAAATATAATAGTGAAAAATATTCTCTATGATGTTAAGATTCCATCAATTTTTAGGGTTTGGAAAAAGAGATAGTAAAGACAAAGATATGATCAAAATAAGAAATTTAATGGTAAATATTTGAAGGGTGATTAATTTTGAATAGTAAAAATAAATAGGGTGAAAAATAATTCATTTGGTATTTTTACTATTATGAGAAAATAGATCTTTAATAGACGTAGTCAAAGATCAAAGAGCCAAGATGCTGAGGAGACAGCATCTGAGATGGGGAGGACACATAGCAACCGTAATGAGTGAAACATAGGTAATCAATTGAATATTTCAAAATTTTGAATATTTTAATTTAGAATTGAGTGAATTATAGAGAAATGAATATTAGGTAAAATCTAGGCACCAGAATGAACCTTAGGAAATTTTAAGGGACATTAGGGATCAAATAAGATATTAGGTAGAAAAGAGTTAGACCAATAAATACTCATGGTATTTATGTAAATTAGTCAAAAATTCATCGATGTGGATGAAAATAGTTGACTAGGTCAACTTAGTCTATAGAGGGAAATAAAACCAACATGTTGACTACATAGTAGTATGTCGATTTAGTTAGGTATTGAATAGGGCCCACTATGTAGTAGTGGGCCAACTTAGTTATTTTTAAAGTAGTCAATATAGTAATACAAGGTAAAAAGGAGGATAACGTAGTATTTCAAACTAAAGGGTTACTGAATTAGTACTATAGAGGATGATTTAGTATACTTGATGAAGTATAGGGTTGATTTAGTATTTAATAGGTCAATTTGATAGAAAATGAGTAAACTAAATCAAACTTATTAGATTTTGTCAAAATTTTAAGAATATATTTTGATTATAAATGACATGGAGATATAATACATATTTATTGTTTGATATTTTTTAGAGACATCACAAATATTAGTGATTTATTTATGTGTCATCGTAACCAAATTTTCTAGAGCATTTGATAGATGTGGATAGAGTGAGACTAGTTTCACTAGGTCAGGGAAGTATCATGGATATGAGATGCATCCTAATGAGTGTTTAATTTGTTTTCATGTTCCTCAAAGTTGGGGAATGATTTATCAACACATTTTAATGGATGATGTATGGGGACACCATAGAGGTGGGTATCACATTGGAGGATGCCCATGCATTTCTTGGAATACCTATAGGATGGACATTAGTGATCACAAGGAAATTATATGATTTAGGGGAGAGATGAGAAATATCCAGGTGGTTGATGTACTCAAATAGTATATACCCAAGGATAAGGGTTAGATTATTTGATGTGTATATTATATAAATTATGTACATCTAGAAGGTCATGATCAGACTTGTGACAACACAAGTGTTATGTCACAATTTAGAAGAAAAGGTAAAACTATATGTGATAGCCTTATGCTAGACCATTTTTTAGCTAGGGGTGCTCTATGATTTTGGGTCTATAATCTAGGTCTAGTAAATGAATTATATGTATGAGATGCTACATAGAGGGCAAAAGGCCATGGGAATAATGGTTTTTCTTAGTGCATGGATATATGAGAGACTCTCAATGTATCAGTTAGTTGGGTTGCCTCATGTGGTCGATGATAGGTTACCATGGGTGATGTGATGGAGATATGGCCAAGTAGTTCAGGTCATGCTCCATGTGTTAAAATTATAAATGATCACACGAGAGGAGATTATGTGTTAGAAATAAACACATATTTCTCTATTTATCATAGTTGGGAGACCATGGTACCAGGGTTGGCTCAGGTGTGAATCACAGTCCATTATACTTATTGATTAGAGTTGTATCTAGTGGCATAATTTCTAGGGTAGTTTGTCCTCCCACACCTAACACCTCCTCTAGTAGTGCCAATTTTTTGGGCATGGCACTCTAGAGAGTTGAAGGTGAGAGGAGGAGGAGGAGGAACACTAGTCAAGAGACTAGTGATCAATCTAGGATGTGTGAGACCATGAATTAGTCAAGCATGATAGTTGGTAGTTGGAAGAGGATAGAGTATGGATGTTGATGTAGGGGTATAATAGGTACCATAGTAGACACCAAAATAAGAGGAATAATGACCACCTCAGACACAAATTTGATAGAGACACCATTGGTGAGATCAATCATAGTCAAGGGTGGTTGCATAAGATGATTCAATAGTCATCTAGGGATAAAGTTGGCTGATCGAGGTACCTATGAGGAGAAGATCATGGTATGCATGATTTTTGACTCCTAAATTCACATTAATAGGGAGGCTAGTGATGGATAAGGTGATAGGGGGCTAGGCTAATGGAGAGACTGTGATCGGTAGATGAGTAGATGGAAGATGATGGTTGGTGACACTATCACTAGTAAGAAATGCTATAATTTTGATTTTTGAGATAGAATAATAGTTGTCTATGATTTTTAGGTATATATATAGATGTATATATATTTAGATGTATATTTTATCTAATATTTATCTAGTTTTGGTTTTGTAGATCCTATGATAGAGGAGAGGTCAGATGGGGATCCCTAGTCATGGTATTGCAACATGACATTTTGGATGAGGTGATAAAAACATAAAACCATACCACATTAAATATACCTATGATACCTATTGTCACTTTTATTTTTAACCCTTGAGCATATGCCTATCTCTCCTCATCCAAGTGACACAATGAAAACATCTCTCTTGTTGTGGGTAATCATTTGATGTGATTAATCTCTAGAAGGGCTAGTTCCCTTGATACACTCTTTGAAGTACTTTATTTCCTATCAACTTTGGATGAAAATGGTTGATAAAAAAACTAATAAAGATAAAAAAAGGTGATTCAAAAATATTATATTTCCTCCTATTTATTGAACTTATACTACTTAGAGCTAAAAAAGGCTTCTTTCACATAAAACTCATAATTTAAGTTGCATTATCACATCAGTGTTTCATAATCTAGGTTCAAGAAGTTATTTGATAATTAAGAGGGTAATTAATGATTAATTTATGTAATAAATTCATGAAACACTTCTAATACACTTATAAAATAACACTAATAAAGATGTGTAATAATTTTTCTTCTGCACACTTGATGAACAATCAAGGATAACATGCTAGAAAAGATCATATTTTACTAGACAAGACCAAAAAGATTAAATAACACTCAATTTTATATAATTTAAGTAGTAAAAATAATTTTTTTATTTATTCAAGAGTCATTCAAGTAAAAAATTGTCTAGGGTTTCACCATCAACCAATAGAGGCTGTCTAAAAGAGCCAAAAGAGTCAATATTTATAGCCTTTGAGAGAAAAGAAAGACCAGGGAAGTCCAAAGGTAACTTGGAATTTTTTTAATATAATAAAATAGGTTAAAATTTCATTGGAAATATATATGGTATGAACCATTCAATTTCATGAGGACCAAGTGTCCATATAAGTCATGAAACTTATGAAAAATGGCATAAAACTCCCAATCTTGGCTTAGAAAATTGCATTCATAATTTGAACCTACTTAAACATCCCACCACTAAATATGGATAGGTATGATTATTGGTATAAGAGTGAAGTAATTTAGGAATGAATATCCATTCATTGGTTTCATTCCTACTAATTTGGAAACTCTAAGAAGGAAGCCATCACTGTTTGCAGTCTAAAAATCTCCTTTTTCAGTCACCCCTCACACTTGGCCAAAAAATTGCATTAAATTTTCCATTAAAATTAAGTGGATGGAGTTAATTACACCTTTAAATACCCTCCATATCCTTATAAGCATCATACATGCTTTAAAAAGTCTCACACTAGGACTTTTCACCCTTCTCACCCTTATGTTCACTATGTCAGTTTTGACTGGCTAAAATGAGAGTTGTTTGAACACCTAAATTTTTTCCATTAGTATTAAATGACCATAAGGAGTTATAATAAGTATAAATATTTCCTCTAAAATTTATTTAATCTTATGAAACCTCTTATAACTTTAAAAAGACAAAAAATGGTAAAAAATAACCTATTTTGCATGTTCTCCGTATAATTTCATATAACTCATCTTTATGGGATGAAGCCTAAATGATTCCTATAAAAATTACAATATATTCCATGTTTTATGTATATAAACAAATACAAATTCCCAAAAATGCCTCTAAATTTCCTTTTTTCCTACATTTTACTCAAACCTTCCTAAGAGTGACCTCTCCAAGCTAGGACAATACCTCTAGGCTACTTTAACATGTTGCCCATATCTAATTCATGCTACTGGATCTTTCAATTCATCCAAAAACACTCTTTTTATTGGATTTATAATTTTCATATATTAGGCCAAGAGGTTTCTTAGCTCATTTGGGTTTTTTTAATGTTACTCTTTAGGGTGTCAAACTTCATTTGTAACTTCAAACTTATAGACTTTAATGAAGTGTTTCAGTATTTTCTTAGGCATATTTGAGTCTTCAAACAACCTATCCTCCCTCACTATATGAAATTCATTATTGGCATGCATAATATCTATTCTTGGGGATGTAAGATGGGTTAAGATATATTCCTTGGAACAATTTGAAAGCATGCTTTGATATACTCATAAGAAGCCCCATGAGATCTATTTTGAAACTTTAGGGATAATTTCCCAAAACACAAGCCTTGGTATCTTCAACATGATTATATACCTATTTTGATGAATTTACACTTGTATTGGTCTGTCAAGGCTTGATTATACATCCCAAAACCTTAAGTGTGTGTCAAGTTGCTTCACCCTCTCCATCTAAGCATTTTAGCACCCTGTTCAACCACCTGTAGGTGGATGTTTTGGTTGTATATAGGAAGTAGGTGTGTCATACAGAAAAAAGGATGGATAAAAGGCTACATGGGCATCCAAAATCATTTTCAACTTTTCAAATTCATAATTTTAATCAAGAACATCTTGAAACAAGATCCAATACATCCTTTTCAATGTGAATATCACTTGCATACATATGGAATAAGGTAGGGAGAGTTTTTAATGACTAACCTATCATGGTGGATGAGATTGTGACTACACTTGCACCTTTTATAATAATATAAATGGATTCCATCAAACTCATAATAACTTGGACAACTAAATCATTCTAACTACAATTCCATGGACAAGTTGAACAAGTTTATATAGGTGACTGCAAGTGAAACTAAGCATGAAGTTGACTATGGAGAAAGACAAAATTACAAGCTACCAAAAATATGACATGGTAACCTTCACACTTCACAATAAACCCACATAATCATTAAATGCACCCTTTTTGACCTCAAAATAACCAAAATGACTAAAATAACTAAAATAACTAAGGAACAAGGCTAGTATAATATCAAATGACATTAATTAACCTATAAAACACCCTATGACATAATGCTTGTCCCCTTAGATCACCTAAAGGTCAAATTATTTACTTAAGGGTGCCCTAATTTTACCTAAAAGTCAAATTTATTCAACAAATTAGTGACTCATAGGGGTAGTATGCATGATATAATAATGACCATTAGCCTTATCCTTTCATGGTCCAAGGGAGTCAATGATTTATTGAATATAACTAGCAAATAATTTGCCTAAACACACATAAAAAAAGCATAACACACCAAGAAAACACAACACAAAGCAAGACACAAATAATACTCAAACATGTGCCTAAGCACTTAGGGAAAATAACAACTATGTACAAAGAGAGAGGAGAACCTTAGTAGAAATGTTTGAGATATATCCCATTGACTAGGATATGAAGCTCCTCTCCATCCCAACTTTCAGAGTTGGAAAGCATTGTGTTACTTTTATTAGGTGATAACATAAGGGACACTCTACAAAGCATCAAAATTTGTGTGTCTTCTAAGTTTTTTCCTATCTTCATCCCACTTTAGAATAATATCTCCTTCTTGGAAGCTTCTTGGCATGTCCTTCTTGTCAAAGTATCTTTTTATTTGATCTTGGTGAGCTTTCATAGTTTACATAGATTGATCTCTTGTCTCTTTGAGCTCCATCAACTCACACAACATGACTTCCATGCTTTCATTTTCCATCAACTCCAGTTGATAAGTGAGATCTAAATCTGGTAGCTTAAGTGAAATAGGTAATCTAGCTTCTCTCCCATAAACAAGTGTGTATGGTGAGTTTCCAATGGCTCTTTTTGGGGTGATTCTATCAGTCCAAAGAGTTGTATTCAACTTGGAATTCTAAGTTCTTTGGTTCTCCTCAATTATTCTCTTTATGATCCTAATTATATTCTTATTTGTGGACCTAGATAGTCCATTCCCTTGTGGATAATAGTTTGAGGAAGTACTAACATATATGCCATGTTTTAAGGCCCATCCACTTGTCTTCATTCCAAGTAAAACCAATGCATTTTCTGAAATTATTGTTGAAGGAAACCCAAACCTTATCACTATGCCTTCATAGAAGTCTAGAACTAAACTTTCATTTGATTCTTGAGAGAAACAACCTCCACCCATTTTGTGAATTAATCTATAAAATTCAACACCCACTTGTGACCAATAGTAGGTGGGTTGATTAGGCCTATGCAATCTACATCCCATTACATAAAGGTTTGGTCATCTTGAATTAGATGAAGATACAAGGTATAAAGATTTTTTTACCATTAAAAATAACACATTTTTGACACTTCCTTACCCAAGCATGAGTGTCTTTGAAAAAACTAGGCCAAAAATATCCATCTCTCATTATCTTAGCAGTTGTAGTTCTTGGGGAAAAGTTACCACTAGCTAGTCCATCATGAAACTCAAATAATATTATTTCAACTTGATCTGATTCAAAACACCTCAATAACACACCTAAAAAGTCCTTCCTAAACAACACTCCATCAACAAGCGTGTAAGGAATAGATTATAATCTAAAGTACCTTCTTATATCTCTATTTAAACCTTGTGGACACTCATCATTTTGAAGAAAATGAATCATATATTATGTCCAAATCTTCATTGATGAAGGTTTAGCTATAATGGGGTCATCATGAAGTGCTGAAACAACATCTTTTTGTTCTTTCAAATCTGAAGCAAGGTGCTCACGTAACCCCTTCCCTTTCACTAACTTGGTTGTCTTCATTTCTACATCATACTCCATCATTTTTATGATCTAACTAGCTCTTTTTTCATTAAAATCTATTCTCAAAAGGAATTATTTGGCAATAGGATGAGATACCAATATGTTAATCTTGTTGTTAGTTAACATATTCTTGAACTTCTTTAGACTTCTAATAATTGAAAGTACTTGATTCTCAACATATCATCTGGAGGTCAAATCAAAAAAGATATTAAAGTAGATCAAAACTTGAACCATTATGTAGGGCCTATTGAGACATTTTAAATGGTATGTAGAATGTAGAAAATGAATCTCATATACTCCTTGTATAGCTGGTTAAAGTTCTAGTCAAGCTAGTCAAAACAAGTCAAAGCTGGTCAAACTACAAAAATTGACTATTATGGAATAATTTGAAAATAGTTCTATTGTGTATAGCTCATCAAAATATTTATAACACATTTTATGGTTCAAAAAATGGAGTCTATATGTGCAAGTTATGGTCAAACTTGGTCAAAGTGATGACATGGAAAAAATGTGGACCAATGAGAATGTAACACATGGAAATTAATTCATGCAAGGATATTGGTTTTGGTTTCTCATATTCATCTTTGATAGGAATATTAGGCAAAAGGTTGGCTATGGAGACTGTAGTTGGTGGAGTTTGGTTTTGTCTTAGGGTGGACCCTATTGCCAATATAAATATGGAGCATCCACTTAGACGTTGATAAGTGTTGAATTATGAGTGGTCCATGTGGTGGGTCCTCAATCCACCACATGGCTTACCACCACATTTATCTATCCATAGTTAATTTTTATTTGCATTTAATTATTTACCATGCTCAAGAATTTTCCATTCCATGAAACCAATAAGGTTCTATGCCATGACCGAGAGAAGTCAACAAGCCAACCGAACATTCCAAATAGCCCACGTTAATGCCAAGTCACCATACCAAGAATGGGTCATGACAAAACCAGTAAATGACCAACATATGAGTGCCACAAATGGCTCAAGTGGGTTAAATGAGAGGTGATATGTGGCCAAAGCCACAAACCATAATGTGGAGGTAAGGCTATTTTAAAGCCTTTATTGTATTATCAAACTCTCGAATGTGGGACTTGATATGGATAAATGACTAATCCATAGTCATGGGGATTTTAACCATGCCATTTTGGGTAAAAGAGATAAGGCTTTACCACTATGCCCATAGAGTCCAAGAAATATATAAAAGGTCATGAAATTTTATTTAAATACAAGTTCTTAGTTGCGAATGTAAGGCAAACAATACTAGTTTGTGTTCTTCCTCATTTTTGAGACTTTTGGAGGCATTTCCAAACTTTGGAGTAAACTAGAGATATGTTCTAGATTATAAGCTGGTTCCAACCATAGGTTGAGTGTATAGATATGAGGTCATTTTATGTACCTTTTAATTCATCAAATTGAACCTTTTAGCAAACTATGTAGAAGGCCATATAGACTAGTTTATAGAGATATCAAGTTTTGATGGACTTAGAGAGATTTTCACTTCTCGGTGTAAACTAGGGATTTATCCTAGACTCTAAGATGATTTTAATTGTATGTTTAAATCCCTATGATGATTTTGGTAAGACTATTTTATAAGTCTGTATTTGAGATTTTTGGTAGAGAATCCATAGGATTGTGAGATTACATTCGCACAATAGTAAGGTGGAAGGTTTGTTCATGTATTTACTAGGACTTTATAAAGATATATTATTTGAGTTGTGTGAAATATTAGAGTATCCATTTGAAAATTTTTAGGGTTGGCCATGTAATCAATTTTCAAAGAAATGGATCAGTTTGTACTATAAGTAAACTTGGAGATGTAGACATTTTCAAACTCTATTATCACATGTTTATCATGAGTGGATTCTATTTTTGCATTTTTTTTTATGTTTTGATTAATCTTGTTTATTAATCACTATTCAATGCATAAATATCTAAAATAGGATAAAATATCAAATTTAATTTCATTTCTATTAATGTTTTAGGAAATTATGTGATTTGAATAAAGGATCCAAGGTAAACACTTTTGCACAAAAATATGTGCCAGCTTATGGATCAAGTTTGGTATCAGAGTAGTTACTATGTTGGGTTAGCTTTTGATTGTGTGGATTTGATATCAATTGTTTTTAGTTTGGTTTCTAGTATTATTTTAAAATTTTTGGCCTTGTTTATACTCCTTTTGTAGTTTAAAATTTTTAGGATTAGATTGTTTGCAAGAAACAAGAAGCTATGGTCAAAGATTTGAAAAGAGAGAGGCTTAATGAGATTGAAGAAATTAAACAGTAGATATAGGAAGATATTTTTTTATTGATATCTCATTTTTACTCATTGGAAGAGGAGATTTACCACTTAAAATTAGAGATAAAAGTCAAGGATGAGCTCTTGGCACAGATGCAAGATGGAGAGAAACACTATCTTCATCAATTGCCTTCCACTGTAGATGAAAGTACTATGACCAATGAGTGCACTCTAAGTTGTTCATCTGGTAAGTCCTTTCATTCAGTTTTAGATGTTTCAAATATTACATTTGGTAGTTTTGAGAAACACACCAAGGGCATTAGATCTAAACTATTATTGAAAATGATATTTGATGGAAGGGGCCTTGGTAAGAGTGGCCAAGGTATTGCTAACCCAATATAGGTAGAAAATAGATCTCACCATATAGGATTGGATTGCGTTAGTGAGAAATTGGATGTTGGAGAGAGTTCCTCTATTGATAAAAGAGGAAAAGCTTTTGACATTCAATATCTAAGGCCACTAGCAGAGAAAAATTCCTTCCTATAAAGGAATAATGAGTTGTGTAAGGAATCAAGTAAAAGAGGTATTGATATTCCACCTCCTCATTCTTGCACTATAAAAGAAACCAATAATAATGTGAATTCTAAGACTTCTAATTCATTTTTTCTATTTAAGAAATTTGGTTTTGATATTTAAAAGATGTTGCATTCTTTTCCTTGTACATTTTACATATTGAATAACCATTGTATCACATATTATTGGAAAAGATAAGCTTTGATAAAGTAACTTGCAATTGCTAAAGGCCATTCTCATATTGGAAAAGTGAGAAATGGAAAACATGTGACCTCTCCCACATAGAGGAACTATTGCATTCATTGTCATGTGAATGGACATCGGGTTGAGAAGTGTTGGAAATTTAAACCATCCCACCATCATGGTAATGATAAGAGGATGGTTTATAAACTTATTGATAAGGTAATTAATGAATTTTTTATTCAATCAACCCATGCAAATGTTAGTATATCCACTAAGGAAATTGAACACCCTAAATAAGAGAATCTGATAAAGAAGGTTAGTAAACACTTTCTTAATTTAATGATGTCATGATTAGTGGATTGATATATGCATTTATGTTTCAAAGAAATTTTTGGATCCTTGTTGTATGTTGACAAAGGACATTTACCCATGCTTCGATATGAGCATTTTGGAGCAACTATGGTGGGATCACTTTGAGACAGGTTCATCATGTGAATTTTTAATTCTCACACTTGTATTTTGAAAATATTTATTTTTGGAATCTCCAGTATTAGCTTTATGATTTTATTATTGAATTATTAAGGAATATAACTCATTCATTGGCTTGGGGATTGATAACAATTTCATAGGTTGATGGAATTTGATAGTGTTCAGTTTCATACTTAACTTCTATTTTGGGAATGCATCTATTTATGGAATATTTGTGATTGGATGCATGATAAGACCCATTGGGGCAATGTATTATGACATGATCACAACTAATATTGTATTTTGTTTACACCGACAAGCTTGTTTTGTAGTTACATTGGTGATTATTGTAGTGTTTAACAGTTCACCACTTATAGGATCTGATAATGGGTAGACAGTTTGATATATTGTGACCTTATTGGTAGTTGTAGGATTCAATATAACTCATGTATTACTTTAGGCCTTTTACAATTTTGAGTTATGAATCATATTTTTCCACTATTATCTCTATGTTATTATTTGGGTTCTATACTTGATATGTTGTAGAGGACTATTTAGCAGTAGCAGAGAAGATCACTAGGCTTATCTATGTGGAGGATCTTATGAAGCCATGTAGTAGAGGAAATCATCTCATCCTAGTTCTTTGTAGAGGTTATTGATGACCATGTAGAAACAGAGGAATTATGAAAGATGTGATCAATCAGTTGTTCCAAGCATTGTAGGTGAAGTTATATAATCTAAGTATACTAATAAACATACCCATAGAAGTATCTTCAAAACTAACTAGCATCTAGGGGATCATCAGATCCAGCTTCTAAGAGCCAGATCCATGTAAATATCCTCACCTAAAGTACCAGGTCTAATCCTAGCTTTTTGAGGACAAAAAGCCTTTTTAATGAGAAGGATTGATCTGAAGGTCAAATTGGAAAATATCTTGAATCATATCTAAAACTATACCATTGCAAAAGGCCCATTGATACATTTTCAATAGTATGTAGAACATAAAAAATGAAGCTCATATGCTCCTTGTGCAATCGATCAAAGTTTCAATCAAGCTAGTCAAAATAGGTCAAATTTGGTCAAACTATAGAAATTGACCATTATAGAACAATTTTAAAATAGTTGCAATATGTATATCTCATTACAATATTTTTGACACATTTTATAGTTCAAAAAATTGAGTCCATATGTGCAAGTTATGGTTAGTCAAAGTTGCAATCAAACTTGGTCAAAGTGATGATGTGGTAAAAATGTGGACCAATGAGAATGTGACATATGGTAATTAGTTCATACAATAATATTGGTTTTATTTTCTTGTCTTCATCTTTGATAAGTGTATTAAGAAAAAGGATAGATATGGGTACCATAGCTAGTGGATACTGCCTTTGTTTTCGAGGGGGACCTTGTCATCGATAGAACTATGGAGCATTTAGTTGGACATCAACAAGTGTCAAATTGTGAGAGGTCCACATGGTGGGTCCTCAATCCACCATGTGTCTTCACATCACATTTATTGCTCCATAATAAATTTTTATTTGCATTTATTTATTTACCATGCTCAAGAATTTTCCATGCCATGACACCAAGAAGGCTCTATGCCATGACCGAGGCAAGTCAACAAGCCAACTAAACATTCCAAACAACCCACGTTAATGCCAAGTCACCATACCAAGCATGGGTTATGACACAACCAATAAATTACCAATATGGAAATGCAATTAATGGATATAGTGGGTTAAATGAGAGGTGATACGTGGCCAAAGCCACAAACCATAATGTGGAGGTAAGGCTATTTTTAAGCCATATTGCTTTATCAAACTCATGAATGTGGGACTTGATATGGATAAAGCACTAATGAATAGACATGGGGATTTGAACCATGCCATTTTGGGTAAAATAGATAAGTATTTACCACTATGCCCATGATTTCCAAACACTATATAAATTTCACGAAATTGTATTTGAAGACAAGTTCTCAGTCGAGAATGTAAGGAAAATAAGACTAGTTTGCATTCTTCCTCATTTTTGAGGCTTTTGAAGGCATTTCCAGACTTCAAAGTAAACTAGAGATATGTTATATATTTCAATATTGTTTTAACCATAGGTTGAATGTCTAGATGTGAGCTCATTTTATGTAATTTTTAATGCCTCAAAGTGAACCTTTCAATAGATTGTGTATAAGGCCATATGGATCAGTTTGTAGAGATATCAAATTTTGAGGGACTTGGAGATATTTTCACTTCTCGATGTAAACTAGGGATTTGTCATAGAATATAAGATGATTTAAATGGTATTTTTAAATCTATGTGATGATTTTTGTAAGGCCACTATATAATTTCATATTTGAGACTTTTGGTAGAGAATCTATAGAACTACAAGATTGCATTTGCACAATGATAAGGTGGAAGTTCTATTTGTGGGTTTATCAAGACTCTATAAAGCTCTATTTTTTGAGTTGTGTGTAATATTATAGTACATATTTGAAAAATTTTATGGTTGTCCATGTACTCACTTTTTAAGTAAATGGATCGATTTGTACTATAAGTGAACCCAGAGACGTAGGCATTATTAAACTCCGTTATCACGTGCTTGTCATGAGTGGATTCTATTTTTACATTATTTTTATATATTTTGATTAATCTTATTTATTAACCACTATTGAATACATAAATAGATAAAATAAGATAAAAGGTCAGATTTAGTTTCATCTTCATGAATGTTTTGGGAAATTTTGTGATTTGACTAAAAGATCCAAGGTAAACTCTTTTGCACAAAAATAAGTGCCAGTTTATGGATCAACATAGGTGTATCTTACCTCATATCCTTAAAAACCTTGACTAAATAAGGAAATAGGCTGATTTAAGTTTTCTTTATTTTATTGAGTAAGCATGGTAGAGATTACCTCCTCATTTCCAAAGGTATACAAGTTGAAATCCTTTGAGAAACTAGTACTTGTAAGAATTGGAACTTGGGCAATGGCTTGTTTAATCTCTTCAAAACTTCCCTTCCTTCTTCTAGTCCAAGTGAACACTTCATCCTTCCTTATAATATAGGTTAGAGGTTTGAATAAACTATAAAAATTAGGAATGAACTTCCTTATGAAATTAATTTTCCCAAATAAACTTTGCAAGCCTTTCTTATGTTTGGGCAAAGCCAATGCCAAGATTGCACTCACCCTTTCAGGATCTAAGGATAGGCCCTTATTTGAGACAATGTGTCCTAAAATTTTGTCTTCATGGAGAACAAGCACACACTTATTTGGGTTAAGAGAGATTCCAAACTCTCTACATCTCTCAAAAATCTTCCTAAGGTGATTCAAGTGATCCTTTTCATCCTTAGAAAAAATGGTGATTTAATCAAAATAAAACAACACAATGTCATTCATTAGTCATTGGAAATCCATATCCATTAGACATTTAAATGTATCTCTAGAATTATAAAATACTAAAGGAATTTTACTATAATCATATGTACCCCATTTAGTAGTACATACTATCTTATATTGGTCACTTTTCTTCACTAAAATTTGATTGTACCCAAAATATTCATCAAGGAGAGAAAACCTTTCACTACCTGCCACAAATTATAAAATTTTCTCTATGGAAGGAAGAGGATAATGGTCCTTCATGGAAACTATATTTAGGTCCCTAAAATAAACACACAACCTGATTTCTCCATTATTCTTCCTAACAAGGACTAAGTTTGCCAACCAAGATGAATGCTTAATAGGAAAGATGATTTTGGGCTCAATCATCTTAGTAAGCTCCTTCTTCATGAGAGGCTCAATATTAGGATTGATTGGCCTTTTTATTTGCTTGATAGGATTTGCATTCTCATCTAGATATATGGTATGTTGATCTAAGTTTAGATCAAATCCCTTTAAGTCACTATATTCCCTTACAAAAACATCAGAAAACTCCTTGAAAAACTCAATAAAATCATGTTTCTCTTCACTAGTACATACTTTCCCAAGTGCAAGCAACTTATCATTGAATATTTGTAAATTCTCATATTTTTATTGCTTATTAGACATGATTACCTTTTATTTCTTCAACTGGTCATCATCATTGAAGATACTCTCAAGTGTGATTAGGCCTTTAGGGAGCTTGTTTGACTTTAATTATACAATCTGCCCTCCATATTTCTATTGTAGTTTGGAATGATTCTTGGAATAAAACTCAACTTCCTCTTATATAAAAATTTCTATTTTTTGGTCACTATAAAACACTTTCCAATTAGTGATATTATATATTATGGAGGGCCTTACGATCACCTTGAGATGTGGCTAGTTCTTATCCTCTTTTATCCCTTTTAGAACATCAAACTGAGCTCTAATTGTTGCCAACCTATCAACATGTTTTTTGTCTTCTATTGGGATAGATGTGATGTTTAAGGCTTGTAAATCCTCTATAATATCCCACAATGTATGCTTATAGGATTTAATTAAAGAGTTCTTAGTCACATTTTGGCCTCTTACTTGATTCACAATCAACTCACTAGCACCATACACTTGTAACTCTTTCACACCTCTTTTCCTATCCCACCCAAGGCCATGAATTAGGGCCTCATATTCTACCACATTACAAGTACAATAAAAGTGAAATCTAAAAGTGGAATATTACCTTTCTTTGGATGGAGAAACCAACATTTCTCCACCACCTACCTTGACTTTACTTGTAGATCCATCAGAGAAAAACTGCAATATTCCTTCTCATGCATACAATAAACCCCAAGACCATATTCCTATATAAATTTTTAATTATCATGCTCATAATTTTCATCTCACCATCTATCTAAGTATAAATTAGAAACTCCTTCAAGAGAAGATATTGGAGAATGATCTATATTAAGTTCCTCCTCATCAATAATGGCATAATTGACATTTACCACTTTATTCGTGTAAGGCTCTAAATTATTGTGATGGATAGGCTCTAATTTAATCTTCACCTTAGTACCATACTTTTTCCTAAAAACCATATATGACCAATTGGTTGCCAAGTATCCACCTATCTTAACCATAAACTCTCTTGAAAAATAAAGAGCAAAGTATGGAGGTAAATCTGGCATAACCACATCATGAGGAATGGAAACATTAGTATAAGAATGTAAAATAAATTTAAAATCCTTGACTACTCCCAAGGTCTTTGCTGGTGATCCATCCAATTGTAAAACTCTTTTAGCCATTGGTTCATACTTGAAGCCTAGTTTATCCGCTACACACTTGGGCATAACTAAAGTACTAGCCCCATTATCTATGATGAAATTGTGAACTAAGAAATTAAAAATGATTAAATATAGGTAAAATTGAGGGGTCTTATCAATTTTATTCACTTGATAATTAATGGGTTGAGTTCCATTCACTAATACAACATTCTCATTCCTAGCTAATCTAACTTGCTTACCTAGTCCTCACAATTCTTTTTGAATCATATCCTTTTATACAGGTATTGTTAATGAATCCCATAGTGAAATATTCATATGTAACTTCTTCATATATTCCAAAACATTAATAGAAATATTTCTCACCTTGGAAGATTTTTTGGAAGCACTAATACCTTGTGGTGTAGCTTATGGAGGTAGATGTGTAGGAGCAAGCCTTAAATTCTAAAACTTTTGATTTTATTTCACTTTAGGGGCTGAGTTAGACCCATACACCATTGGAGATGATTTAAGAGTCAATAGGTCCTTGATTATCCCCTTCAATCTCTTCAACAACCCTCTTCTTAGACTTAGTGTTAGAGGACACACTAGCATTTTCATTTCTTGAATCCCCCAAATGATTGATGGCACAAAACTCTAAAAATGATTTATGAGAGTAGAATTAGATTGTGTTTTTACACTCTCCATTATATTTTTCATTGGAATCTCAAAAGTGGGAACTTTAGATTCTTGATTTCCTTGCATTAACATGTCATGAGTAGACATTTCATTGGCATATGCAACTTGGCCTTGATTTGGTCATAGGAAGGATAACATAGTTGTTCTTGAATAAAGTTGTTTTGAGTGGGAATAAGAGATTTGTAATATGAGGTAGCATTAAGTTTGTAACCTTTTGTATAGCCTAGCTTGAGTGATTTGACCTTGTCTTTGATTATTGCCTTGAAAAGGATGCCTATTTACTTGTCCAAGATTATTATATGGATAATAAGGTCTATAAATTTGAGATTTTTACCTTTTGAGGGAAACTAGCTCATTAGTGACACTTTGGAGAAAAATATTGACTTCATGAATCTCATTTTTTGGGGCAGTGGTAGACCTTTCTTGACTAGGTAAAGGAGCCAAGGTAGGTAATGTAACTTGACTAGGAGGATGAAATTCAAGGAACAATGGGATTGGTGGCCTAAGAGTAATCTTCCCAACTTGAAAAAGATAATTCTTAGAAGTGATGGTTATCTCATAGGTATTAGGTAGTGTATTCCCACCCATGGATTGGATCATCATGGCTATGTTATTATTCAATGTTTTTAGATAGTATGACAAGGAATCATTTGGAGTAGGTCTAACAAGGGCTAGAATCCTATCCCATGTCTTTTGAAATCTAGTATTAAAAGATTGCATAAAATCTTATGGTGCCCTCTTGACAGTGGTCAATTGCTCAGCTAGTGATAGATGATGACTCTTCTCTCCAAATCTCTTAGTCAATAGATCTCTTAGTTCATACCATGAACCAATAGAATTTTTAAGTAGAGTCCCATACTAATCTAAATATTTTCCTTGGAAAGACAATACCAATAACCTAATAGCCACATTATCTTGAGTGATATTATGGATATCTCAGAAGTTTACTATGTTTCTAATGTGTTCAATGGTAGTAATAGGACTTTCTCCACAAAAAGATGGAACACTCTTAAATGATGCTCCTAGAATTTGGTCATATTGGGAAAGATTCAAAGGAGATGATCTAGTAAAAGATAAAAAAGGTTGGTTCCTAGCCATCTTGGAAAGTAGGATATGGATAGTAGAGGTTTAACCTAGTAGGAATTTAGACTTCTTAAACACCAACTCATTTAAATAAGGATGATTATTCACAAACCTAAACCTTTTGATAGAATATAAAGGCAATTGAAAAAACTCAAAGGGTATACATTTAGAAGGAGACCTAGTGGTCACCTTTGATCAATAACCAAAAATTTGAAAAGTTTAATGGAGTTTCTAAGTACTGAATGTAGATGTTCTTATAGCTATAACTATACTAATACCAACACCAATCTTGGACAATATTCTAGGAATTAGAATCCCATCAGGCATGCAAAAAAAAAATTACCACTTGGATTTTCACCCCTTAAGGAGATTCCTAGCTCTCCTTATCCAAGTGGCATAATGGAAACATCTCTCTTCCTGTGGGTAACAATTTGATGAGATGAATCTCTAGAAGGGTTAGTTACCTTGATGCACTCTTTGAAGTACTTTCTTGCCTATAAAATTTTGATGAAAAGGGTTAAGAAAACAACTAATAAAGATAAAAAGGAAATTTACCAATATTATATTTCCTTATATTGACTAAACTTATACTACTTAGAGATAAACAAGGCTTGTTTCACACAAAACTCATAATTCAAGTTGCATTGTCACATTAATGTTTCATAATCTAGGTTCAAGACGGTATTTGATACTTAAGAGGGTAATGAATGACTAATTTGTGGAATATATTCATTAAAAACTTATAATACAACTATAAAATAACACTAACAAAGATGTGTAATAATTTCTCTTTTGCACACTTGGTGAACAATCAAGGATAATATGATAGAAAAGATCATCTTTTACTAGATAAGACCAACACGATTTAATAACACTCAATTGTACAGAATGTAAGTAATAAAAATCAATTTTTTATTTATTTAAGAGTTATTTAATTACAATTTTTTTTATGGTTTCACCATCAACCAATAGAGGTTGTCCAAAAGAGCCAAAAGAGTCAATATTTATAGCCTTTAAGAGAAGAGCAAGATAAGGGAAGTTCAAAAGTCACTTGGAAAATTATAAATATAATAAAGGAGGTCAAAATTGCATGGTAAAGTTATATGGGATGAACCATGCAATTTTAGGAGAACCAAGTGTCCATACAAGTCATGAAACTCATGAAAAATGGCATAAAAATCCCAGTCTTGGCTAAACAAATTGCCTTTCTAATTTGAACTTATTTGAACATGTCACCACTAACTAATGAAATTTATGATGATTAGGATAATATTTAAGGACTTTAATAATTAATATCCATATATATTTTTCATTCTTACTCATATATAAACTCTTAGTAGGAACCCATCTCTATTTGCAATTTAAAAAACTCCTTTTTTAGTCACCCCTCACACTTAGACAAAAAAATTCCTTCAATTTTACATGAAAAACCATGGGAGGGAATGAATTAAAATTTTTAATACCCTTAATATCCTTATATTCATCATTAATTATTTAAAAATTATCACACTTAGAGTCTTCACCCTTCTCACCCTTGTGTTCACTATGTTAGTTTTGACTGGTTGAAAGGAGAGTTGTTGTTTAAACACCTAGAAGTTTTCCCTTAGAAATAAATGACCATATTAATTTAGGATAATTATAAATATTCCCTCAAAAATTTATTTCATCTTTTTAAACCTCCTATAACCTATAAAATACAAAAAAAGGTAAAAAAATACCTTGTTTTGCATGCTGTCCTTACAACTTTGTACAACTCATCTATATGGGAGGAAACCTGAATGAGTCCTCTAAAAGTTCCAATATATTCCATGGATTAGGTGTATAACCAACTCCAAAGGCTATAAATTCCTCTATAAATCCTATTTTCTTGTATTTTACTCAAATCTTCCCAAGAGTGACCCCTCCAAGCCAAGACAATGGCTCTAGGTTGCTTTAACATGTTGCCCATATCTAGTTCATGCTACTAGAGCTTTGGATTCATCCAAAACCACTATTTTTATTGGATTAATATTGTTCATATATTAGGATAATAGGTTTCATATCTCATTGGGGTTTGTCCATTGTTACTCTTTAGGGTGTCAAACTTCATTTGCAACTTCAAACCTGTAGACTTCAATGAAGTGTTTCAGTGTTTTCTTAGGCATATTTGAGGCTTCAAACAACCTATCTTCCCTCATTTTATAACCTCCATTATTGTAATGTAGACTCTTTATTCTAGGGGATACAATATGGGCTAGGCTATATGCCTTGGAACACTTTGAAACCATGCTTTGAGATACTCATAAAAAGCCCCCTGAGCTCTATTTTGACACTTTAGGGACAATTTCCAATAACATAGTCCTTTGTCTCTTCAACATGATTATACACATATTTTGATCAATTTACAATTGCATTAGTTTTTCAAGGATTTATTATGATCCCACAACCTTAAGTGGGTGACAAGTTTCTTCACCCTCTCTATCTAAGCATTTTAGCACCCTACTCAACCACCTATAGGCAGATGTTTTAGATGTATATAGGTAGTGGGTGTGTCATAAAGAATCAAGGATGGATGAAAGGATACATGGGTAACTAAAATAGTTTTTAACTTATTCAAATGTATAAACTAAATCAATAAAATATTTAAACTCTATCCAATATATCATTTTCAATGTGAAGATCACTTGCATACATATGGAATAATGCAGGCAGAGTGTTCAATGACTGGCTTAGAATGGTGGATGATCTTGTGACTATAATTGAAAATTTTATAAGAATATAAATGGAATATTTAAAATTACTAATGGATTTTACAACTAAATAATTTTGATTACAACTCCATGGACAAGTTGAACAAGCTTATACAGGTCACTACAAGTGAAACTAAGCACGAAGTTGACTATGGAGAAAGACAAGGTTGAAAGCTACCCAAAAGATGACATGGTCAAAAAAAACATGGAAGGAGGTGCAAATATTATTTTAATGCATGTGGGACATCATTTTATATTCACACAAAACCTTTGTAAAAGACCAATATTTTGGAACAAGGTAGAAAAGACTATAACTTCACTCCTTCACTCCTCTTTGTAAACTGAGTTAGTTGGATCATAAAATCAAAACCAAATGTGAAAAAAATAATGGATAAAACTAGGGAAGGTATTTAAACTCCTTTGGAACCAATATCAACAAGTGAATTTTATAGACTTTCCTAAACAAGAGCAAAACTTTCAGGGTGCATAACTTAGCAAGCAGATTTGAAAGGTCAAATTATTAGGAATGGTTCATAAAGCATAAACCACCATTAATCTTTAAAATAAAATAAAATTTAATTTTACTAAATTTATAATATACCCTCAAGATCATTTTTCTTGAAACCCCTTGTGCTAACCATACCAAGTATAAACCTACATGTCACTTTTGCTTGCCAAGAAAGGTGAAAAGGAGTAGAATAGTTTTGGCATTAAAATGACACTTATATATATTTTCAAACATGGATCTGAGTATGGTAAATCTGAATATGCATTGTATAATCCTTTCCAACATGGCACACTTCCTAAAGAGGCCATACAAGTGCCATTTTCTTCTTCTTTCATTAGAAAATTGCCTTTTCTTTTGCAAAACATGTCAGTTTTTAGTTATGTCAATTGATTAAGACTTAAGTGGACACATGTAGCATGACATAATATTTTTTAACCTTCACACTTCCCAATAAACCTATACAACTCATTAAATTCACCATTTTTAACTTTAAAATGACCCAAAATGACTAAAAGGACTAAAATAACTAAGGACCAAGGATAGTATAACATTAAATGTCATTAATTAATCCATAGTAAACTTGGCCCCCTAGAACACCTAAAGGTTAAATTTTTACTTAGTGGTGCCTCAATTTGACCTAAAAGTCAAATTTGGTCAATAGTACCATCTACCCCAACTCAAGCAAGATGGTTTAAATTAGTGGGGGGTTTTGAGGTAGATATAAAAACAAAAGGATGGATTATAGCCACTGATATGGGTGGGATTAGGAGAGGCATAGGATTTGAAGGCACTAACTCATAAAAGATACACACATGGCTATTATGATTCAAATTAGATAGGTACAAGCCCAGATGGCCAACCTATAAGGATAGGTAGTAGGGTTGATATCTTAGACTAAATCATTATAGTACACCATGTATAGGGTATAGTATAAATCATCTATGGGCATCATGGAAAGGCCATCAGATAGGCATGATGGAGCCCAACTGTAGAGCTAAAGTGATGTAGTTTTGTATTTTGTACCGTTATATTGTATAAAACACATGATATATAGATGTATTGTTTTTATAGTTGGATTTGGTCTCATGAGTTGTATCTAGTTGTGGTTGTTCATGCATGGATACATTTATTTCTATTACATGTATTTTTCTTTTGTTGTATATTCTATGATAAATATATGTGGAGTGTTTTATTTTCTAGCATTATGTAATACACACGCATGGTTAAAAAAATAGGCAAAAAGGACTTTAAAAAGTATAATTAATAAAAAAAAAAATTACTATAGACTATATCATGATGGGAAATATGTAATAATAATATATTACCAAGTATAATAAACCAAAAAGTGGTAATCAATAGAACAAAATGCTTTTAAACCATGAAAATATTGGCACCAAGTTAAAACATGTAAAATCACACTAAATCACATTGGGAAGTATGAAAATAATTTAATAAAATGAAAATAACATGAAATAAAAATGGAATAAAAAAATAATTAATTTAATTCATTATACTGAATTACATTGGGAAGTATAAAAGAGAAACAAAATTGGCAAAATGAACTTAAATTGATCACACTAATTCAAGTTGGGAGTATGAAAAACTTAAGAGAGATGGTTGTATTCTTACATGAAATCAAAAAATAAGTAGATAAAAATTAAATATCAATTAATTAAGTATAAAACATATGATATCAATATTGGAATCATGTCAATGACATGTAACTCATGATCAATTTCTACTTATCTAAAATTTGACACATGTCATTTCATTGTAACATGGGTATTAGAAAATTTTGTGAGTACGGCAAGGTCATATCCATCATTTTACACTAAACCCCACAAAGGGAACACAAATGAGGTGGAAAAAATTGGAAACATATGTTAAAGGGGATGTTTGGAATGGAAATCTGAAAATTTGGTAATTTGTGAGGAAGGCCTAGTCCTATCCATGATCTTACACTGCAACTCACAAATGGGACCCTAGGGGAAGTGATCAGTGAACAAAACAATATTTCTCAAGGGGAAATATTAGGATTTTAGGGAATGAAATAAATAATGTATTCATCTTATGAGAAGACCTTAGGAAACATGAGGCATACTAAGGACATAGAAAGACACTAAGTGACTAGTGACCATCAATATGCAAAGGGTACCCATTCACTATAAGTACAAAGCTGTATGGAAGATAAGTGAGATATTAAGATCAACTCATGTTGGTTATTTTAACAAGAAAAATAAAATGAACCTACCTTCCCACAATGTGTTCCCTATTCATTAGGGCCTCTCATAGAGTCGTTGGTATACTACGAAGATTGGTTACTTTTGTGAGAAAGTAGGTAGCACTAAAATATTTTTTTATTTCTAATTTTCCAATCTATTGGATTACTGCACCCCAATGTACCTCGACTCTATCATGAGGTAAATTTTTGAGTTTGAGATTCAATTAGAAAAATTATATGTTCTTTAAACCATGTCTTTTAATGTGATTTAACTTTTGGAATGTTTATTGTTGCCTTTTATATCTTTGCCTTTTGTTAAAATGATTTAGATTTTGAATTTTTATGGATTTAAATATTAATCCTCCATATGGACTTGGAATGACCAATCATAATAGATAAATTGATACACATGAATGAGCTTTAGGCTTTAGCTATAAGAATCTAAGTATTTAAAGACATGATTTGACTAAAATCGCTTAGGCTTACTTATGGAATAACATGTTATCTCAAGTTTCAACCATGTGTATGCTTATTTTATGAAAAGAAATAATGGGAATAAATGGAGATCCAAGATAGATTGGTAAAATGAAATTATCATGAAATTACTTGTTTGCTAACTGATCACATGATAAAAAATAAATGACTAAGGGGAGTAAGGTTTTTATAACCAAGTTACAATAATGATTACCCATGCTTATATAGATATGGTAGTAAACAATCATGAGAAAGAACAAGATATCTATACAAAAGGAACTCCTAGATAAAAATTATTTAATCATGAAAAAGAATCCATAAAATAACATAAGGAATAAAATGACACCATAAGAAATAGGTAGTGCAAAACATAAGAAATCATGTAAGATAGATAAGAATTTCACATAATTTCAAATGATATAACATAGATAAATGTAATTTTGGAAAAAAAATCCAATCCAAATGAATAATGAAATGAAATAACATCATGTTATTTTCACAAATACCGGTAGATTAATCTGCACACATTATCCATAACATATGATAAGTCTCTATGAAGCTAAACTCTAACTATAATGAGGGTCTCATTGATATTTAAAGAAATTTAAGAAAATAATTCACATTAAATCTCCTTGATGGAAAATGTAGGCATGCATGAAGGATCATGCTTATGAGGACTATCATGTAGGAGATGCTCAAGAGAAGGAATATGAGTGAACTTTGTAGGAGATGATAGGGTCATCGATGGAGAATAGGTCACAAGTAGAGGAGAATCCATGGGTGAAGGAATCATGGGTTAAGAAATTATAGGTGGAGAAGGGACCAAAGGTAGGGGATCCATGGGGGAATAAGGGGTATTTTCTTGTGAGGGTGACTTGTGGAAGGGTAATGGGCATAATAATGGTCATGAGGTGATCCTTGAGATGATGCTGAAAGATGTGGAAAAATCAGAGTGATGAGTACCATATTAGTGCCACATACAATATACCTCTCCATTTGGGAATATATTCAAGTAATAATTTTGTGAGAGGTAAATCCTTATTTATGGGCTAAGGAAGAGTGGGATGCAAGGTGTCAATATATTTTCACAACTTAAAAAAAATTTCATGTAAGAATGATTATTTATGTCATAGATGCAACATATATGATTTTTAATAGACTTTACGGGTTTACTAACAAAGGGAATGGAAACAAAAGTTGGGGAAGGTTAGTGTAGTTTATAGTCTCTAGTCCAATGACTAATAACTATGTGAATATCAAAATATGGTTGATCAACCCATTTGGTGGGCAAAGAAACAAGCTATAGTAAAGGGAGCAAACCATCACCAAGGGAAGGTGGGGTTGGTAAAGATACTATATGAGGTTTGAATTAAGGAGAAATAGGATTATAAATAGGGAGAGACTCAGCTAGAGAGGGAGTGGGAATAGGATTCAGGAATAGGATTCAAATTAGGCTCATCTAAGGGAGGGGCAAGATGCATAAAAGGCTAAAGGATAATCACAAGTATATCAAGGGAAAGTTAGATATAGGGATCTTGGTATCTAGAAAGATGATAGGGACTATTCATAACATGATCCATAAGCATGATCTTATGAGGTTATTCAGAAACTAGAGGTGTGTGGACCATCTATACCCTGTGAACAAGAGAAAAATGCTAAAATTAGGAAATATATAGGATGGAATGTGATAATATTAGTGAAAAGATTGAAACAAATAAAAATGATAACAGATGATTTCAACATCTCATGTTTGAAAAAGACCTCCTAAAATTGGGTCATCTAATGTATAACCATCATCATAGTTAGGTGTATGAAGATCAATGGCATAGGTAGGGATGACCTTGTCATTATATGTGGTGTGATGAATGGAGAGTTGAGTCTTAGTTAAGACTATAGGTATATCATCATTATGTGGTTGATGGAAATGTGGTTTCATAAAAGGTAGAAGCTAAGAAATGAGATGAAGAAAGAGAATAGAGGTTTTTATCTTAAGATTGATCTCATCCGGTTCATAATCATATGAATATAAGAGGTTAGATGGTATATTCCTAATGAGTTTAGGGTAACTATGATAACCTCACATAGAATTTCCATGGAATTTGAATAATTGAGATTCATAAAATGGAACACTCAATAAGGGTTCAAGGGTTAGAATTTTGAATACACAATGGTCTTGGAATTATTCAAAATTATAATGGTTAGTGTCACCTTGAATCCTATAGAATATACCATTGTAATGAAATTTGACACATTAACAAGTGAAAGAGAAAATTATTCTCATGTGATGAGTCCATGGCCTGCCAAGCAATATGTTATAGGATATAGGAAAATTGAAGATCATTACCTTCACTTGAATAGTGATCAATGAAATGATGATAGGGAGCCACACAAAACCTAAGAGAGTAATTTTCCCTTAGTCATATCCTTAACATGTGATGGATGTGGACATAATATTACATTTATAATATCCAAGGGTTTTAATAAAATCAAAAGAGACAACACAAGTACTTGAACCCTCATCAATCATGACACACTTGACTTGGATATCACCAATTTAGACATTGATAAAAAGGGGAGGATCATCCATATGAAGTAGAATATCATCAAGAATCATAAAAGTAATGGGGAATTTGAGAGATAGATAAGAGTCCATTGTTTCATCAATGTATATAGACATATCTTTGTATTATTGTGAAATGCTATCTTCTAATCCAAATAAGGTGGCTTCATGTGCTATTAGGGGAGGATAAAGGATGTTCATTTTGAATGGAATTTTCATAAGATGATTACAATGACATAGAAAAGTTTGCATAAGTTTGAGAAATGGGATTTGAGATAGGATATTATTAAGTTTTGTGATAGGATCCCATTGATCATAACCCATAAGGGGATTATTAGAAAGAGGTGCATAGTGTTGAAGGATGACCTATAAAGGAGGATCATAAGTGCATGTAAATTTATGTTGATAGGATGTAGGAGGTTTAATTGGAGTACATGTTTGTGGATAATCTTGAGAGGATGGGGTAGTTGACACAAGTTTAGTTTGATATAAATTTGAATAAGTGGTATTAAAATGTTGAATATCATTTATGATGCGTAAATAAGTTGGAGGAGTTGTATAAATGGTATGAGAAGTGTTATCCAATGGAGGTGGGGGAATTGGTTCATTAAAATATATAAGGTATTCTTTCCCCAACTTTGTTAAGTGAGTGGGGGAAGAATCTTGAATAACATAGAAGTGTAAGATGATTGGTGAGTGTGGGTGGAATGAAAATCAATAAAGGCAATTACACTTCACATATTAGTCATGTTGAACATATTATCTTTAAGAGTTGGGTCTATAAGACTATCAACATTATTGGTAGAATGAGTAGGTTTATCATTGTTGTCTTAGTGATTTGGAAGAGGGTCTTTGTAGATGGGAAAATGAGCATTATCTTGGTTTAAATATTGAGTTTTAGTCTATGTTTCATGGGATTTTAAGGAAATATCATAGGATTATTGATGTTTAAGAATTATAGAAACATGATCTAAATCAGGACCAAGGAGGAAATCCATAGCTGAGTTACACAATTTCCTACAAATCTCATGAGAATGTCCCCAATTAGCATGAACCCAACATAATTTATTTGGATCATACCAAGATTTCATGGGATGACTAGGATCAAGATTTTATGGAAGATTCCTTGGTATATGATTTTGTAACTCTGATAAGGATAAAGGTTTATGAACATTTATGTTATTTTTTGAAGATAAATGAGGATTAGGGATGTGGTTGGGAGGGGAAGTTTATTTTAGGGCCTAGATGGGAACAATAACCTGAATAATATAAATGGTATCATAATAAATAGTGACATCATCATTAACAACATGAATTTTATTTTTGATGACCATATGATTTCCCATAGAAGGTTGGTATGGATCAAATTGATGCATGGGGAAATCTTGGTGCTTAGCTTGGTCAATGTCTTCTTCCATAGATCATGGAGAAAGAGTCTAGACCTAATATTACAACTTAGGATAAAGAGCATTGGTGAATAAATGAAAAAGGTTATCATATTCCATATTGTGTTCACACTTTTTAGACAAAGTATTCCACTTTTTGATGAAATCTTGTGTGGTTTTTGTCTGAAGTTGATTATAATTAATAAAATGAGCCAATGTATTTTCAAGGAGGTCACTAGTTTGAAACTCTTGTACTAGAGCATTAACTAAGTATTCCAAACTAATAATGGAATGAGATTTGAGTTGGTTATACTAATCTAAATCATCTCCAAAGAGATATTTTTCTAAAATCTTGGTATCAACAATTTTTTTTAACTTGACCCAATCTTTGTATAGATTTCCAAATGTTTTAAGTGTAGATTAGGATTGGTTGACCCATTGTAACTAATGGTAGGGGTGATACCTCTGATGTCTATGTTATAAATTTGAGGTGTAAGAGGTCTATTTTAAAGGTGTTTAATTATTTTGTTAATAAGAGGATGTTGAGGGATAATATTTCCATGGGGATCCTAAAGGGGAGGTGGGGGGAATTTTGGTTATGTGCTCCCCATGGAACCTATTGAGGGTGGTTTTGGAGATGGATAAGAAGATTTTGCATTTGCATTATTTGGTTGGAATTATTATATTGGAAAAAATTCATTTGGTTAAATTTTGTAATAAAATTTGATGGGTTTAAGTGGTGTTATTTATAGTGTGTGAAGTATTAGCATTGGTATTAGTGGCTTGAAAACCATTGAGTAGTGGCTTGCAAACCATTGAGTGGTGGCATGAATGCTAGTAGTAGCCTGAGAAGAATTGTTAGTAAATGAGGCACTAGTAACATGATTTTCGTAGGTATAAAAAGATGAACTAGTAGAGGGATGAGAAGAAGCACTAGAGGCATGATTACCATCGGTAAAAAATGATGCATTAGTGGAAGAATTGAGAAGAGTGTGTCTTAGAAGAGGCCCACTAGATGTAGAACCTACCATGTTAGTAGAGATACTTAGCATAGAGGTGGAATAAATCAAACACAAAGAGGTCATAATATGATAAGGGGTCAAAAGAAAAGAAAGAGGTTGAGAGGAAAAGAAGATATTGCCCCCAAATCCATGTCAGAATGTGGGGGAATGTGAATGAGGCTCCTCAATTTGACCACTTATCATAAGGTGATAAATAGTATAATGATATTTTCCTCAATGTTGAGGAAATTCATTAATGAAAAAAGAATTTATGGATTATATTTTAATTTAAGTTGACCTTTTAAGAATAATATAGGGTTGGAAACTAAATATGTATGAGGAGGAGTCCCATATTTTGTAATGCGAGTGGCCACATGCACATTACTTTCATATGGGGTATGATCTACAAGTTGTTTATGGGAAAAACTATTGGGGTTGGTTAATATCATCATATCTGTTGTCCCCCAAAAAATATCACTCATTTTTTGGGACAAAATTTGAAATATTTTGGTCACACAGACCAAAATTGTCTCTTCCCTTTTCAAAATTTGTCCTTGGCAATCAAATTTTTCATTTTTCAAGCTTCTCAAAAATCTACGAACTCTGCAAGATTAAATCTATGGACTCTACAGGTTTAAATCTACAGACTATACAAGCTTAAATCTATAGACTCTACAAGATTAAATCTACATATTTCTATTTAAGGCATTTGACAAAGACTAAGGCAAGAAGGAATTCCTTTAGACAAAAACCCTGAAAGAATTCGGAGAAGCTGTGGGCAGAAAGCCCGAAGAAATAACCAAGGCAAAAGTGATAAGAACATTTTTCGCAAAATTTTTATCCATGGGAAATTTCCGTGGACTTTTTGTCCACGGGAATTTGTCTAGGGAAAATGCCTGCAAGAAACCCGCAAAAGGCCACTGAAAGACCTCGAAGGGTAGGTACCCTTACGGGGGACTCCTGACTGTCGAATAAAAGGACACTTCCCTGAAGCCGAAGGGTCACCTTCCCTTTGAGAAGATGTAAAACAAGAAGCCCAAAGGCCATTCAAAGACTGCCCAAAGGGTAGATTCTTTCTAGGTAAGTTCCAAACAAAAATGTTGAAGAAGGACCAAGGGGTGACATGCTCCAAGATGTCAAATTCAATACAGCGAACTAGCCATTGAAAACATAGTGACGGGCACGTGAATGTCAATTTTAAAGCTCATAAAATAGTTGTTGATCCTTTAAATCTACAGACCTAAATGCATTCATAGACTTCAAGGCCAAGACTAGCAAAAAATGAGGAAGGAACAAAACAACAAATTGAATCCAGGACCCAATCCAATTAACCAAAAAAGGAGGAACGATGAAGGTAGGATCAGATCACCAGGTGGACATTGAAAGTTGCAAACTTTCAATAGTGTGACTTGTTTCTCTACATTGATAAAATCAAATGGGTAAACACCCCTAAGTTCTAGCCTATCTTCTTAACAGATTCCAATGCAACATGATGTGTTACTATTCCTGAGTCCTTCTTGAAGAGGCTATATAAGGGACTCTCTTCTATTATAAATGGATCTCTTTTTGACAATCAGAATGAAACTCTACCCAAATTGAAAGACACTTCTGAGACTTTGAGCTAAGTTTATTTATCATATTTTGTTATTGGAATAAGAAAGCAAACGATTTTTCAGACTTTGTGTTGCAATATCTTTATTGTTGAGAAAACTGTTCTTATGTCTTTTTCCTTAATATATCTTCTGTTCCTTTAATTCAACAAGTAAAATTAGTGACAGCATTCAAGAAGGTGTCCTGAATAGTCAAATATGGAGAGACTTTGTGCCCCCATAATTGCCTTTAGTGTGTTTTATTTTCATTTCTGTGTAAAGGACCTTGGGGTGACTTTGTGCCCTCATTGTCCTTCATATCTTACTCTTGAGAAATTCAAGCGTAGAATTTGTGATGCATCTCGATTTGCTAGTTATTACATATTTTGTTACATTTTTCTGTTACTACCTGGAGTATTCTTGTGGCTTGCTAAATAGTATTTTTGAAAGAAGAGGAATGCTTTTTTTCATTTTCCTTGAGTTTCTCCTTTGATCTACACACATCATCTCTGAAGAAAGAGAGATGGATGGTTTGTCCTACCCTTGAGTATTATTTTTTGTTTATATATATATATATATATATATATATATATATATATATATATATATATATATATATATATATATATATATATATATATATATATATCCTATCTATAGGGAACCTCCCCTTGATGAGAGGAGAGATCAGTCCCCTTATGATGTGGTAAACCTACACATTTGGATGACTAATCTTCCTACTTTGGCTAATTAGACCTATTTTATTTATCAGTACGTTGATCGGCAAAATATTCAACCAACATTTTTTGGTGACTCCACTGGGGATATAAAATCCATTATCCATTTATAATCTATCCATTCACCTCCACACTAATCAAGAAAGAATGCACAGTTTAAAGCCTCAAGCTTTAATTGAAGCAAGGTCAATTCTTTTCCCACTTTTGTTTCACAATCTAGCAGATTCAAGGTATACACGAAGCCAAAGGGCTAAAGGGATTATTGATCTTGTATTCGAGAAAAGTGATTTTGATCTATTTCCCTCACCATCTCATCTCCAATGAACCAAGAGCTTTCAACCTACTAAATTCAGATCTCCATTGCCAGATGAAGTATCTACTTCTACTATTGATAAAGCTTTGCCAATAATTACCCCTCTAAGATTTGTTATCCCTCCTTTTCATAATCCTATAATGGTAGTTCAAGGCCCATGGGGTAATGCTTTTGGTCCTCTCAATCTTACTCCACCTCTACATGAGCTTCCATGTAGTTTAAGGAAGAATTTTCCCAAATTCTATGGTGATGGGAAAGTTCATCTTGATGAACACATTGCAGCCTTCAGCATAGCATGTGGAGTAATCAGAGTAGAATTTGAAGATGTAATAGTTAGGCTATTTATAGAAACATTACAAGGTGCTGCTGTAGACTGGTTTTATCATCTATAAGCTCGGTCAATAACTGATTAGAATACTCTCAAAGCTAAGTTTGAAGCTAGATTCAAACCTACAAAAGATGCACATACACTTTTGGTTCAACTTACATAGATAAAGAAAGAGCCTCATGAGCCTATGAGAGACTTCATAGCCAAATTTGACAAATTGAGAAACAAAATCCCTATAATTTCTCAACCTACAGCTGAGAATATCAAATACTTTTTCATTAATTCTCAGCTACCTAAAGTAATTTTTCTCTTGAGACGTGCTGGTCAAATAGATCTTGCTACAGCTCAACTTTTGGCGACCAAGGTAGAAGATGATCTCATCTTAGCAGGGAAGATAAGAAGAGATCCAAATAGAAATAGAGCTTCATCATATTTTGAATATGCATCTACAGGCACCACAAATCCAATGGTGTAAAAATTTGCAAATGAGTTGCTTGCTTTCAAAAAGCAAATGGCTCAAGGAATGTCTTTTACTCCTTCATACAGAATGACATTCCCAAGTCAGTCATATCAGGGCAATGCTACCAAGAATCAAGGGAAATAGAATTGCTTTCCTCCTCCACAAGGGAAAATTACACTAGAAGCTCCTCTAACCAATTCAACAATGGGATATCTTGAAGCAGAATGAGAATTCTCTTTCCATCTTGAATTGAATCAAGAAAATGATGTTGATCTCCTTGAAGACAATCAAGAAGAATCAGCTGGTGACTCCCACATTGGTTTCTTGAACTACCAGGATGAACCCAGAAGCAAAGGAGAAGCTTTTGATGGATCATATGTAGTGTTTATCAGGTCCAAAAACCAATTAGTCTAGTAGGCTGATAAAGAGAAGATAGAAGAGCAACCATAGCCATCAGTCATGATTGCTAAGCATGGAACCACTCTACCTTTTTAGTCAAAGGATATGATAATCACCCAAAAGGCAAATACATCAATTTCACCTTCCATTTCTATTTCAAATTCATAAACCAGCCCACCTCCCATCCCTCCTAAAACTTATAAAGTTGAAGTACCTTTCTCTATAACTAGCTCAATTCAGCCATTTGACATAATTGATCATGTCAAAAAGACAAAAATACAAATGTCTGAGTTTGAATATTTACAGTCCAATCTTGATCAATTGAATAAGCTGGTCCAATATGTCAAAAACCAAACCATCCCTATAGGACAAAAGGCTAAAAAGGTAACTCTTGATTCTCCAAAGAACACACCTATTCCAAATAATCTAGTCATTACTCCCCCAGCTACTCTTGGAAAAATAGAACCTTTCTATGTTTCCTTATTAATTAATGGCCATAAGTTGAGTAACTGTATTATAGAATTAGGCACATCTGATAATGTCAAGCTAGCTAAAGTAGCTGAGTCTCTTGGTCTCACACTGACCAAGACATTTGGAAGATGATTCTTCATGGAGAACAAGCAATTACCATTGCTGAGGCAAATCAAAGATGCCTAATTTGCATTTGTAGCCTTTCCAGATAAGAGAATCAACATGACTATCTTGGTGGCTAACATCCCAACATCCTATGGAATTTTGCTTGGACAAAATTTATGTAAGGATGTGGAAGGAGAACTAAGCAAGGATCTATCTGAGGCAAGGATCCCTGTCCAAGGCATAATGAAGAGGTTACTCCCTGAAAAGGAAGAAAAATATGTGGTCACCTAGACATCAGCCCTTGAAGCTCAAATTATTTTTGAATCCACAGGTATGGGTAACTATTTTCTATCTATAGATGAAGTGCATGAAACACCTGATATAATTCTTGAAAGTGTCAACTTAGAAATCAGTTCAACAAGAATAGCATAAAAACTAGTAGGTTGTAGTACAGACCAAGAAGGATCCTCCATCTCTGATGAAGGAAAGTCGAAAGAAAAATTAGTATCAGATGAGATATGGACTTTGGAATTTGATGGTAGTTATTCCTCTACCAATTTAGGAGCTGGGATTGTTTTGATATCTCCTCAAGGAGATATGTTCCCTTCATCTTACAAATTACAGTTTAGCAACACTAACAATACAACTGAATATGAATCTCTGTTACTTGGTATGAAAGCTGCTCAACAAAAAGGCATAGAGTTTATTCATGCCAAATGAGATGCTGAATTAGTGGTTTATCAAGTGAGGAACTTATAAAAAACCAAAAATAAAATATTACGCCACTACCGTAACTTGGTCTGGGATTAAATTGAAAGCTTTGATGCTTTCAACATTTTTGCTATACCTAGAGAGTCTAATGATAGAGCTGATGCACTTGTTGTTTCAAGAATTCTCTTAGTTCCTCATTTAGATTTCAAAAAAGATAGGTATAGTATTGAGATGGTCTATAGACCAAGTGTTCCTGACAATGCTGATCATTGGCAAGTATTCAATTATGATCATCAAATCATTGCCTTCTTGGAATGAAAAGATAATTTTGAACAACTATGTTGTGAAGGCAATGAATCTCAAAAGAATGAATCTATCTCTGAATCCAATTCAGATATAAATGAAGAATTCTTACAGCTGAAAGGAAACAAAATTCCCAAAGGCCTAGTTTCTCTTGAAAATCTATTTGACAAGCATGATAGATTCATCAAACAATAACAAATAGACTCGAGTTTCTCTCAGGGATTCGATCAAGTGAATCTGACTACTAAAAAAAATCTCAAGATGGTCAATATTGGTAAGTGTTGCACCCTTGAAGAAAGATTCAGGTTCACCTCTTTACTCCATCAATACATATATGTCTTAGCATATTCTTATGAAGACTTGAAGTCTCTCAGACCTGATGAAATCTGCCATGACATTCCTCTCAAGGCTGACTCAATGCCCTACAAGCAAAAATCTAGACAGTGTAATCCAAAAATATCAGGTACTATTCTATTTGAGATACAAAAAATGTTAAATTCTAGAATCATCTTACCAATCCATCATTCCACATAGATTGCAAACATAGTGACTGTAAGGAAGAAGAATGGTGAAATTTGCATTTGTGTAGATTTTAGGAATCTGAATCAAGCATCTTTGAAGGATAATTATCCTTTGCCAATTATGGATCAAGTGCTTCAAATAGTGACAAGTTCAGAGATGTTATCAATGCTAGATGGCTTCTTAGTAATCAAGTTGAAGTTGGTGAAGCAGACCAACACAATACTGCATTCACCACACCTTTGGATACATTTGCATATAGAAGAATGCCTTTTGGTTTAATAAATGCTGGTGCTACCTTTCAGAGAGCTATGGCTCTAGATTTCAAAGATGAGATTGGTAAATTCATAGTGGTATACCTTGATGACTTGATTGTCTTATCAAAATGTTGATCTGATCATGTACACCACTTACAACAAGTGTTGGAACACTGCCGCCAGAATGGTATTTCCTTAAATCCTAAAAAGTCTATTTTTGGAGTAACAGAAGGGAAACTCCTTAGACACATTATGTCTAAATAAGGCATAAAGATTGAATTAGACAGAGTCAAGTCTATTCAAGAACTTAATTTGCCTACAAGTAAGAATGCTTTTCATTCTTTCTTCGAAAAGGTGAATTTCTTATAGAGATTCATCCCTGAATTTGTTGAGAAGACTAGACACATTGTGAACATGATGAAAGGGAAGACCATCTTCAACTAGACTAAAGAAGGCAAATCAGCATTTCAAGATATGAAGACCACCATTGCTCATGCCCCTACCTTGGTTTGCCTAGATTACAACAAAGATTTCATCATATACAGCTATGCATCTGAACACACTCTTTCAGCAATTCTTGCTCAACAAGACAAGGAAGGTATGGAATCTCCTATCTCTTTCATAAGTTTCCCTCTCAAAACCCATGAGATGAAGTATTCAAATATAGAGAAGCATGTTTATGCCTTGGTGAAAGCAGTCAAACATTTCCACTGCTATATTCTGAATTCACACACTACTAGCTTAGTTCCTAACACTACAGTCAAGTCTATATTAACTCAGCAAGAGTTTGGCATGAAAAGATGTAATTGGATTGCAAAGATCCAAGAGTTTGATCTAGACATCAAGCCAATAAAGCTAGTTAGGGGTAAAGGCCTATGCTAATTAATTACTGACAATAAGCCAAGAGACACACAATGTGAAGAAACTGAAGTGGAAGAGACACCAACAGTCCTTTTTGTCTCCACTACCAATGAGTGGTATTCAAGTATCACTCATTTTCTTACTTATGGTGAATGTCCTACTCATTTGTCTTACAAAGAAAGGAAGATGATCAAGTTAAAAGCTACCAATTTTGTCTTTTGGGACAATGGTTTATACAAGAGAAGCATAGATGGAGTATTCCTTCACTGTGTAGACATAGAGCAACAAAGCTAGCTTTTGAAATCTTTCCACAATCTGGCCTATGGAAGACATTTTTCTACTCCTATGACTGCTCACAAGATTCTATGATCCAGGTATTACTGGCCAACTCTTTTCCAAGATGCACATAAGTGGGTGAGAAAATGTGAACTCTGTCAATAATTTGTTGGAAGACCCAAGTTAGCTGCTATGCCTCTCAAGCCAGTAATCATAGAAGAACCTTTCCAGCAATAGGGGATTGATTTTATTGGGACAATAAACCCATATTCAAGTGTAGGACATGATTATGTCCTTATAGCAACTGACTATTTCACCAAGTGGGTAGAAGCAATCCCAACTAAGCATGCTACTTTAGAAGTTGTATGCAACTTCATCAAAGAGAATATCATTTCCAGATTTGGAGTTCTAATCAAAATTGTTACTGATAATGTAGCTTGTTTCACCTCTCAAGAGATTACACAATTCTATTTTCATTATGGAATTATACTCTCTCAGTCTTCTAATTATTTTCCACAAGGGAATGGACAAGCTAAATCCAGCAATAAGAACCTGGTAACTATCATCAAGAAGCTAGCAGATGACAATCAAAGGACATGGCACAAAGCATAGGTTGATGCTCTATAGGCAGACATAATCACACCAAAGAGGGCAATTGGTATGTCTCCTTTTCAACTTATTTATGGTATCAATGTTGAGATACCAATCCCCTTAGAATTGCCAACCTTGAAATTGGCAAAGGCAATTGAAGATTAGAAATATGAAAGCTCTCTTGATAAAAAAATCATGTGCCTGACTGAGCTAGAGGAATAGAGAACCATGGTGGTGGACATAATTTCTGCTCATCAAAATCTGGTAAATAAACTCTTTGACCAAAAGGCCAGAAATCATGATTTCCAGATTGGGGATCAAGTCCTGCTATGGGACAAAAGGAGAGAACCAAAGGGGATGCATGGAAAGTTTGACTCCCTTTGGAGAGGCCCATTTATAATTCATCAGCACATTGGTGAAAATAGCTTTTTGCTAAAATATCAAAATGGCACACTCTTTTCTCTACCTCACAATGGGTAGCATCTGAAACACTTCAACTCTTGAAGTATCAGATCATTACATCTGTATATATGTATATTTGTATAGTTTTTAATTCTTTTTTGCTTTGTTTGTTTCCATTTTTTATGCCTTTCATTTTTGGGTAGCATGACTCTGTAACCCAATGGTACACATGAAGACACTGGAGATTCTGGATTCTACTCCTCTCAATTCTTTTTACAATTGACAGAAGTTCCCCAATTGGAGCTAGCTATTGCCCCCCAAAAAATCACTCATTTTTTGGAACAACATTTAAACTATTTTGGTCCTACAGACCAAAATTATCTCTTCCTTTTTCAAAATTTGTCTTGGGCATTCAAATTTTTCATTTTTCAAGCTTCTCAAAAATCTACAAACTTTGTAGGCTTAAATCTATGGACTCTACAGGCTTAAATTTATAGACTCTACAAGCTTAAATCTACAGACTTTGTAGGCTTAAATCTATGAACTTTGTAGGAAGAGAAAATCTATGGACTATGCAGGCCAAGTTCAATGGGCTTTCTAGGTTGATTTCTACAGACTTGATTTCTAAAGACTCTGTAGGCAAGTTCATTTCTACAGGTTCAAAGGCTTTTGTAGGTGGGTTTAACCAAAATAATCAGTTTCTAACACTTGGTCATTTTTAGGATTGGTTCAGTGCCTTGTTTCAATGAAAAATGTCTATCGGCAAATATTCAAGCAAAAGAGGCTTGAACCATTGAACCGTTGAACCATTGAACCACTTTGGTTCAAAGGTTCAATGATTTTAAGATTCAATTAGTTCAATGCTTTTAGTTCAATCGGTTCATCCGCTTTGTTTCAATGTTTTGGTTCATCCGTTGGTTCAATCAAATAGTTCATCAATCAGTTTAAGGCTTTGTTTGAACTGTTGAACCAAAGCTTGGCTCAACAGTTGGTTCAACATCTTTTGGTTCAAATGTTGGTTCAAACAAATGGTTCAAAGGCTTGGTTCATTCAATTGAACCATTAGCTTGAACCATTTTTTTTCAAAGCTTGGTTCAACGGATTGGTTCAACAAAGTGATTCAAAAGTTGGTTCATCAGCTTGGTTCAATGTTTTGCTTCATTTGCTTGGTTTAAAGACTTGGTTCAATCAAAGGGTTCATTGGCTTGAACCATTTTGGTTTAACCAAGTGGTTCAACGTTTGATTCAACCAAGCGGTTTAATCAAATGGTTCAACAGTTTGGTTCATTGCCTTGGTTCAAAGGAGCAATTCAAAGGAGCAGTTCAAATGCACAAGTTCAAAGAGCCTACTAAAGGACAAAGTGCCCTTGCAGAGGGTGCTTAGATGACAAAAGTACCCTTTGAAAGGGTCATTTTCAAAGAAGCCTCAAAAGGTAAATTCTTTCAAATTTTTGTTTAAAGCATTTGAAAAAGACTAAGGCAAGAAGGAATTCCTTCAGATAAAAAGCCCGAAAGAATTCAAAGAAGCTACGGGTAGAAATCCCAAAGAAATAACCAAGGCAAAAGTGATAGGAACATTTTTCATGGGCTTTTTGTCTGTGGGAAATTTCTATAGACTTTTTGTTTGTAGTAATTTATCTGGGGAAAATGCCTATAGGAAACCCGCGAAAGGCTACCAAAAGACCTTGAAGGGTAGGTACCCTTACGGGGGACTCCTGACTGTCGAATAAAAGGACACTTACTCAAAGCCAAAGGGTCACCTTCCCTTTGGGAAGATGTAAATCAAGAAGCCCGAAGGCCATTCAAAGACCACCCAAATGGTAGATTCTTTCCAGGTAAGTGCCAAATAGAAAAATTGAAGAAAGACCAAGGGGTGATGCACCCGAAGACGTCAAATTCAACACAGCAAACTAGCCATTGAAAACATAGTGACGGGTGTGCAAAAATCAATTTTAAAACTCATAAAATAATCATTGATCCTTTAAATCTACAGACACAAATGCATTCACAAACTTCAAGGCTAAGACTAGCAAAAAATGAGGAAGGAATAAAACAACAAATTGAATCCAGGACCCAATTCAATTAACTAGAAAAGGAAGAATGATGAAGGTAGGATCAGATCACCAGGTGGACATTGAAAGTTGCAAACTTTCAATAGCATGACTTATTTCTCTATAATGATAAAATCAAATGGGTAAATGCCCCTAAGTTCCAGCCTGTCTTCTTAACAGATTCCAATGCAACATGATTTTTTACTATTCTCGAGTCCTTCTTGAAGAGGCTATATAAGGGACTCTCTTCTATTGTAAATGGATCTCTTTTTGACAATCAGAACAAAACTCTGCCCAAATTGAAAGACACTTCTAAGACTTTGAGCTCAGTTTGTTTATCATATTTTGTTATTGAAATAAGAAAGTAAGTGGTTTTTCAGACTTTGTGTTGTAATATCTTTATTGTTGAGGAAACTGTTCTTATGTCTTTTTCCTTAATATATATTCTATTCCTTTAATTCAACAAGCAGAATTAGTGACAACATTCAAGAAGGTGTCCTGAAGAGTTAACTGTGGAGAGACTTTGTGCCCGCATAATTTCCTTTAGTGTGTTTTCTTTTCATTTTTATGTAAATGACCTTGGGGCAACTTTGTGCCCTCACTGTCCTTTGTAACTTACTCTTGAGTAATTCAGGCGTACACTTTGTGCTACATCTTGATTTTCTAGTTATTACATCCTTTGTTACATTTTGCTATTACTACCTAAAGTATTCTTATGGCTTGCTGAATAGTACTTCTGAAAGAAGAGGAGTGCTTTCTGTCATGTTCCTTGAGTTTCTCCTTTGATCTACACACATCATCTCTGAAGAAAGAGAGATGGATGGTTTGTCCTACCCTTGAGTATTATTTTCTATATATATATATATATATATATATATATATATATATATATATATATATATAGGGAACCTCACCTTGATGAGAGGAGAGATCAGTCCCCTTTTGATGTGGTAAACCTACACATTTGGATGACTAATCTTCCTACTTTGGCTGTTCAGACCTATTTTGTTTATTAGTATGTTAATCGACAAAATATTCAACCAAAAATATCTATTGAGTTCAACTTAGTGTTATTCTCAAAAAATAAGTTCATGATAAGATAGAAAGATTATAGAAGGTTGAAATTATGTAAAGACAAAATGGGAAATAATATACATATTCAAACATGTTGACTATGTTTTATGATCTAGTAGGCAGAGAAGATTACAGAGTCATATAGGTCAAATTTGTATTGTAGTCAAGGGATAAAATAAGATAATAAGCATACAAAGTCATACAAGTTGACTATGTCTATAACTTGATTGGTAGAGAAGGATACAAATTTATACAAGTTGACTCTATATTGTAGACTGGGAGATCAAATAGGCTAACAAGGGTACATAGTCAAACAAGTCAACTATATACTATTGATAGGGGAAAATATATTCTTTAAGAGACTACATAGACTAGAATGATAGAGTGATGAAATAGGGAAAGTTTTTTCAATATAAGTGAATTAAGAATGAAAGAAAACACACAAATAATTGGATGAATATGAGTGATCCAATTAGGGCACATAACAAAAAAACTTGCACCAACATTGGATAATACAAGTTTTTGTAATATAAAATGTAATGAATAGAGATCAAGAAATCAAATGAAAATTAAATGCTAACTAGGTGGTCATTCTAAATGTTATTATATTATTATAAAGTATTGACTTAAGAGTGATAGGAAAGTTGGTTTAAAATAGGGAATTAGAAAGCAATCTATGGATGGTCTTAGGATAATTGGACTAAAATGGATCTATGTTGACAATAGTACTGGATTTGTATTAGGGCATACCCATTCAATTCACAATCCTAAAATGATAAGGGTGTCAAGTGCTTTGACGATATATACCATTAACCATGTATTTATACTTGGCTAAAAAACCAAGTCAGCTTCCCCCTTAGTGATGAAATCTAGGTAGGTAGGCCTTGGGAAGACAAGTGTTTAAATGTGTTTTGAATATTTTGATTTGGTAGTGTGTGAAAAATATTAAAATAATGGAATTAAATGATAATTTAAAAATCCATCTATTTAGACTATGTGAGTGACTAAGCATGCAAACAACTAGAAAAAAATGTAAATTAATTACTAGTAAATAATTATCAATTCCTTGATGAATAATAGTACAAAGTTAGATTCGATGACACTTTATGCAAATAATATAGAAAATTTTAGATTGGGTCATTACTATTCTATAAAAGTAAAGTATTTAAGAATAGAGTCAAATGGGTTGACTATGTATCTCAGATATAAGACATGTTATATAACTAGGTCAACTAGGTCAACCTAGTTAGTTGTAGGGTTATAGTTTTGAAGACTTCTAACTTATGAAAAATATAATTTAATAAAGTACTAAAATAATAGAGAAATCAAAGACATGAACCTTGGTGGGCTTGAATATGGTTAGGATTGAAAAATTAATTCTAAAGTGCCTTAATTGTTGCTTTCAAATTCTGCAAACTAGGTCGACTGGTTTGACCTAGTTCTATAAAACCTTATGTGTTGAAAAAGAATAAGATGACTAAGTCAACCTATTCAACCTAGTTTGTGGACTTGTATGTTGGCAAAGAGAATAAGATAAAAAAATCAAATTGTTTGACCTTGTATGCTTATCTAAATCTAAAAAGGAGTATTATGTCAACCTATTCGATCCAGTAACATGTATTTGATGAAGACCTACATAGATAGAATATATTCATTTTGATGTGATCATGTGTTAAACATATGTACATAAATTTATAACGATACCCACTAGTTTAATACAATACTATAAATATATAAAAATATAATAAGATGATAAAAATGATAATGTGAAAGAAACCCTACAAGGGTTCAATTCACGTCAATTTCACCAAAAATTTTGTACTAAGAAATGAAATAGATATGTAAATCAACCCTAGATTGGAGAATATAAATCTTACTTACACTTTTGATTGTGGATACATTAGATATTTAGGGTCATTACCAAGATGGATCAAAAAAACCTATCCAAGGGATATTTTACCATAATAAATTCACCAGGGAGGGTTCCAAAGCCTCTAGTCAAGAAAAAACTATGAAATAACCCTAACTAGGTCCTATGTTTTCATATTCACTAAACTAATAACAAGTAAATTCTAATCTAGTTCTCACCAAAGTTTATGGCACAAAGTGGGGGTAATAAGCATGAAAAGTATACATGCATATGAGATATATACTCATGTCAATGTATATGAAATCCTAATTCATAGAAGAAAAGTACAAATGCATATCTATCTACTCTTACAAAGGAGGAATGAAATTAGGAATACTAACATTTGAAGATGAACCTGCAAAGCCTCAATCTCTCTCTTGCAAAAGGTGATTTATAAGAGGTTATTATGGTATGTAAGGATAATAAGGATAAATCAGCTCTAGGTTACACAACCTATCAATTCATCCAAAAGACTTCTCCAAAAGGAAAGATCTATATCTCTAAAGAAAGTAGGAAACCCTAAGCTTTATCTGCAAGTAAAATGGTGGATAAGTAGATGTGAACTATATCTTACTTTTTATTCTCTTCTCTTTAACATGATGAAATGGATGTGTTTATATAGGCAAATCTAACCCTACTCCTTTTTGAAAGTTTAGGTTGATAAGGTCAACCAAGTTGACCTAATATCATTATTTATAAGAATAAATAAGGTCAGAAAATAGGTTAGTTAGGGTTTGACCTAGACTCTAATAATTTTTATCAATTGGAATACAAGGTTGATGGGGCCAATAGTATAACATAAACTATCATAAAAGGGTTTTATTCTAGGGAAGGGATAATGAATGTGGTAAAGGATTAGAGGAGGGTGAAAATAGGAGGGAAATTTTAGGGAAATGTCTTGAGGATCTAATTGGATTGATAAAAAGTATAAATAAGGTATAACAATCTTGCAAAGCACCAATGGTCTACCCACCCTTTTCCTAGTGCACCCCTTAAGGCATGCACTCATAGAGAATGAGACTCGATAGGTTTTTGCAAGATAGAGAGTGTCAGTAATTAATAATGTTTGAAAATATTATGAATATACACAAAGTTTTTGAAATATTATTGGTGTTTTCCTTCAGCATATGAGCCTTTAGAGGCATTTCAACAAACATCAATGGTGACTAAAAAAAATCTTAGTTGGTTTAAGTATCCCAAGTGCTTATAAATAAAAAAATTGGTATGTATCATTACTCATATGATTAAAATTCTTCTTTTGTACCTTCATATAAGTCTTGTAAATTTAATGATGTTCACGGCTTCTCCTCAAGTAGTTCTCAAATAGATGCCCACCAAATTTACCAATAACCCACCTATCCTTCTAATCAACCATGTCAAATTCATGTTGTTCCTACTTCATGCTTATCCAAACTCAAACAAATCATACTAGACTATGTAAGGATCATGATGATGACTAAAAATGAAATAGATCTTGGCCTAGCTTATCCTATCCATGTCATTCAATATACTAGAGAATTCCTTTAGAAGTTTTGGAGAGGTTGGGTAGTTATTGAAGAAGCAAACTATTTGGTCAATGAAAAGCTATGGGTTAAAAGACATATACACCTAATGGATGGTAAGTTAATGTGGTGAGATAAAAATCACATCCAATCTAACCAACTACATCTTCCCCCTCCTACACCAAGCCAAATTTCTTTTGCTCCAGATACAACCCAATTTGTAACATGTCATCAAGAGATGTCTTTACCAATGTAATTTTCACCCAATCTTCCTCAAGATTATAATATCACCCCTTATTGGATACCTTATTGGACTATGACTCTTGATTATGTCCTACCAACTCTTGATAAATATCCTTCTCCCATGTCTTTTAAATTCAAAAAAAGAAGTGTATGGAAGTCAATCCAAAAGATCTCTTAAGTCCTTCAAACTCTTCACTTACACTCCAATATGAGGTTTCAACCATATATGAAGTTTAAAACACATCCAAGTTTGACAAATAAATTGAATAATGGAAAAATAAGAATATAACATATTCAATTCAATTCAATTCTCCATCCCTTCAAGAGAATCATGACAAGCCTAGTACTTATAAGATTTCAAGTTGGAAGGACACTCTAGTGGGTTTCAATAAAGCTAATTAAGTCTCTCAACTTCCCACACTCTCATTTTGTGAAATAAAACCATTTTAATTGAGGGAATAATTTGAGCATTCAATTGATAAGGGGAATTTATCAATAAATAATGATGAGGTGGTTATCCTTGAAAAGTAGGATGTTGTAGCTATAAGTAGGTCTCAAGAAGGATTTGAAGAGAGTGATTATAGTGAACATGAGGAATAATTAATAATTTTCACTCCCTTAGGTGGAGAGGAAAATAAATCAAATTTTAAATATGAGTAGAAGTCTCTACCTTCTAGGCAACATCTGGGTAGCCTTCAAGATGTTAAAAATGATCAAGTAGATTAGCTTGGTCGGTATGGATTTTATGTTTATGAAAACAAGTCAGATCAAACTTGAGACCAAATAAATAGGATGAATTAGACCTTGAATATACATATGAGCTTCCATTATTCATATAGGAAGAAGACTAATCTAGTTCTCATGGATTGAGCCTTGTTGAGGAGAAAGGTGACTATGCTATAGTTGAACAGGTTGTAGCTCAGTATGAGGTAATTTTTATTAAAGATACATTGGATTTTGATATTGTTATACATCATGGGTATAAGATAGAACTTGAAGAAGACATATTATATTATTATTATGAATATTTTAAGAATTTGATCAACCTATTGTCCCTCAAGATAATGGCAAGATTAAAGTTGAATTTGATGTGCTTTTAAGTGGTAAAGAAGAAGCTACCTTTTAGTATGAGATAAACAATCTTTTTCTATAGTTTGTATTGTGAAACTATATCCCATGAGGAGAGTGATAACAATGTTGTCTTAGCTAATGAGCATGATCAAGAGATACATGAAAAATATCTTGAAGTGAACACCATGTTTGATGTACTTGTTAAGTCTCATGAGTAAGTTCAAGAAGGACTTGAAGATATGTGAAAGTCCTATTTGGAAATGTTAAATGAGTTTGAAGAGATTGGTATGCTAGCACCAATATAATAAGTTTTTTATGAGAATTTCAAATCTCTTAACCAGCCAATAATTCTAATTAGTCATTACCAATAAGTTAGAATCCATGGTGTCGCAAGGTATGATGAATATAACACTTTTCAAGATAAACACGAGATAGAGTTTAATAACCCAATATAAGTTGAGGAAATTTTTACCTTTATAAATCAAGGTATGATCATATTGGATCTTTCCACCACTACCAAAGGTGGACAACAACATGAGGTATACCTTAAACCACAAGATGAGTATATCTACATTGGAGACATGATAACTATAAGGAAATTACTTAGATGATTTACAATAGTATAACTATATATGGAATAATTCAGAGTAGAATAAGCAAATCCACAATAATAATTGGTGAAAGAGGAAAATAATTGAATATTATGACTAAGCCACTTCAAGGGGAAACTTTCACAAAAATGCAATAAGAATAGAATTCACAATATGATCCTAAAAGACTAAACAATACCTCTTGTATATACTCTACTCAGCCATGGTTATTCCATAGAATAATCAAACTAAGAACATCAAGAAATGCAACAAGATAATATGAATATGTGTAAGCCACAAGTCAACCACACATATCCCTAGACACACTATAGGTTAAGGGCATAGCATAACCCTCTCCTTCAAAATAATGTTGTCCTTAATGTTGAATCAAACTAGGATGTTTCTTTAGGAATGATTCATACTCCCATTTACATCTTCAAAATGCATGTTATTATATTTGATGAAATATTTCTTAATGGTTTTGGTTCATAATTTTTTAGTGCATATGTGAAGGATATCCTAAGGATCTAGAATGACTCTGCCTTCTTCATCTATTTCAAGTAACTCAGTCTGAGTGGAAACTCTATGTCTAATTACTTTCTTTAGGAAAGATACATGAAATACTAGATGTATGTGAGTGGTTAAGGGTAATTCTAACTTGTAATCCACACTACCAAATTTTTACAAGATATGTTAAGGGTAATAATACTTAGGTGATAACTTGTTATCCTTTTTATATTACTTTATAAATATATGCTTATATGGTTGAAAATGCATAATGACCAAATCACCTATGTCAAAATTTCATTATCTACAATATTGATCTACTTATTACTTGATTTGATTTTATCCCATCGTTAAATTTTATTAAAAACTAACTACTACCTCTTGTTGATGGTGAATGTGTTCCTCAATAGCTTGACCCTTAAGATGCACTATCAAAACTGAAGTAATGGATGGGTGTGATACCCATACAATGGCATAAATGAATACATCTTGGAAGAAGTGTTATACCACCATTCAACAAGTGGAAACCAATGAACCCATTTATCTTGTTTGTTAGAAAAAAATAATGAATATACCCTTCGACATAGATGTTGATTACCTCTATTTGTCTTTCAAATTGAGGATGATAAGATGAGCTATGAGCCAATTGGGTACCCAAACATGAAAAATAATTCAGTCCAAAAATTACTAGTAAATATGGGATCTTGGTCACTTATAATGATTTTTGGAGTGCCATGTAATTTTTGAGCTATATTAAGAAAAGTAGAAGCTACTATACTAGCAATGAATAACTATGATAAGGAGGAAAAATGATCATACTTGGTGAATTGATCTAAAACCACCATGATAATATTTTACCCTCAGGCCTTGGTAACCTTGTAATGAAATACATGGAAACCTCTTCCCAATATTGGTTAGGGATGAATAAAGGCTACAAAAGACTTGGTATATTAATGGTTTCACCTTTATTTTATTGTCATGCCATGCATTCAAACATATTTTTGAACATCCCCTTTGAATCCTTCCAAAAATAAATCTTTCTTGATTATATGATTTGTTTTCATAAATCTCGAGTGTCTGCCAAGTGGAGAGGCATTAAGTTCCTGAAGAATTTTATGTTTGAGGAAAGATTTTTTATAAAGGTGTAATATATATTTATACCATAATGTGTTCCCCTTAAATGTAAATTTTTTAGATTCATTAGAATCCTACTAAAGATTTTGAATCAAATCCTTGGTAGTAATGCCATTTTCCCATTCTGATCTTACTTCTTCTAGCCAATCTACCTGCCACATGGTCATGGTGTATAATAATTCCTCAATTGATTCATCCTATTAAGAGAGAGAATCTTATACCACATTATCTTTTCCTTTCTTATACACTATTTCATAATTATAGATAAAATTTTAGTCACCTATTTTTGTTGTTATTCAGATAATGAGCATTGTTAAAACAAATATTTGAGGCTATCATGATTAGTCTTTACCTAAAAGTGATGACCCATCAAATTTAGTTTCCATTGCTTCACTACATGTATAATAGACATCATCTCTTTTTCATATATTGGTTTGAGAATAGTTTTTTCCCTTAAGTTATCAATTTTCAAATCCTAATACTCCACCTTCTTACATGATTACAACCATCATGCCATATCCTAATGCATCACACTCCACAACAAAAGTTTTTGAAAAAATAAGATTAGCCAAACCTAGAGTTGTGTACATAACCATTATTAACTATTCAAATGCCTTGGTAGCTAAATCAATCCATTATAAGGAGTCTTTATTCAACAAAGAGGTGAGTAGGGATGCAATGTTACCATAATTTTTAAAAAACCTACGATAGTAACTAGTTAGCCCCAACAATTTGTGGAACCTGCCACTCCATCATTTCTTGGATTTTCTTAGTATCAACTTTCACTCCTTCATGTGAAACAATATGACCCAAGTAATCCACCTCTTGGACACCAAAAGAACATTTGGAAGGTTTGGAATAAAGCTAATGTTATTCCATAATTGAAAGCACCCATTTCACATAATTTAAATGGTATTCCTAGTTTTTGTTGTAGATGCGGATATTATCAAAAAACACTAATATAAACTTTCTCAAAAATTGCCTAAAAATAATATTCATCAAACTTTAAAATGTAAATGGTGCATTTGTTAGGCCAAAAGGCATGACCATAAATTCATAATGGCCTTTATGAGTTTTGAAAGATTTTTTAGGTATACCCTCATTATGGATGCAAATCTAATGCTATCTAGAACAAATATCTGACCTAGTAAAATAAATAGCACCATGCAATTCATCTAGAAAATTATTAATTACTAGAATACGAAACTTATTTTTGATGGTGTATTTTTTAGTTCTCTATAGTTTGGGCACATCTTATAACTATCATCCTTCTTTTGTATGATGACCATAGAGGAGGAATATTCACTTTGATTTTTTGGATGATTCTTGTATTCAATATCTCTTGTACCATATTTTTAGTTTCACTCTTTTGGGCATAGGGATACCTATAGGGTCTGATATTGGATGGTGTACTTCTTAAAATGAATTTGATGGCATGATCATGTGCATGACTTGGAGGAAGTCCTTTTCACATGTCACTAAAACAAAAAAATGGTCATCCAACATCTTTTCAAAATTATGATGTGTAGACTCCTTGGTTGGTTGAACCTCCATGAAAAATAAGCATGCCACAAAACCTTTTGCACCTCTTTTTAGAATCTTCATCATCTAGTGGGAACTAACCAGTTGTGGATATTTATCTCATAATCCATGTAGTTCAAAATTCATTCCCTCTAAATGGAACCTAATGAATAATTCTTGGAAATTCATCTCAATAGTTCCCAAACTAGTAAGACATTATGATCCAAAAATAATTTCATCTCCTCCCATGGGAATAACAAACATAGGAGAATCTAATAAATAGTCTCTCATAACAAGATTAATACTATGGAATTTTCTAGAATAGTTGATTGTACCACCATTTACAATCATGGCCTAAAAGTATAGAGATGGGTAAATGAAACAATTCAAATGAGTAACTAACTTACCATTGATGAAGTTATGTGTACTCCCAGAGTCAATTAACATAGTCATCTTCTATTTCTTTAATAACCCCACCACCTTAAGCATTTGAGGAGTATTAATTCCTAAAAGTACATGATAGGAAATAATAGGTTGATAATCTTTAGATTCATCCTTAGGTTATTATAACCCTTCCCCTAAAGTTTCCTCATATTATTCCTCATCAATGGTACTACCAATTTAAAATAACTTATTTTTATCACATCGATGACATTTGCTCCATTTACTATCATAGCCAAAACACAAACCCTTTAAATGCTTTTCTTCCACTTGTTGAGGTGTCAATTTGGTAGGATGATTAAATGATAGTGATGGAAAGGTACATTCATATACATCGATGAAATGTCTTCATCTAATCAACTCTTTTTAATCAACCATATGTGCCTTTGGTATGGCCTTAGACATAGTACTAGAATGAAACATGTAAACCTACAATTGGATGCTATGTTTGAGTCCACCCAAAAATAGGTTAGTCAATTTTCCTTAGTGATATCTACCACACATAATGAAAGATTCTTAAATTGATGAATGTATTCCTTGATAGTCCTAGTTTGGCATAAATTGGCTAGCTAGATAAAGTAATTTATAGAAACATTGATCTGATAGTGAATTTTTGACTCCTAAAAAAATATAGATCATAAAACTTGGACACCCTTGTTTTTTTTATCACACTACCAATGATACCAAATGAATGGCTCAAGTTCTTGATAGAGAAAGGTCATAACCACTTTTTTTGAGCATGGATTTTGATGTAAATCAAATAAATTTTCAATTTGAGTGAGATAATTGAGTGGATCATTACCATTAAACTTTCCCAATTCTATTTTTGGCAACATCGGCTTAGGTCCATAATTGGTATTGGTATTGTTTGGAGTAAAAGAACCAAACTGATGTGGTGGAGGATTATTTTGTAGTGGTTGAGCTGACAAGTTATCCAATTTCCTAGATATTTATTATAATTGATCCTTCATGATATCCAAATCACATCTCAAACCTATAATTTCCCCTTGAACTGTATCAAAATCATCTTTTTTTACCATGCCCTACAACTCTAACTTAAGTTGCTAAATGACCTCTAAAATAGATGGATCAAAAGTTTTAGATTTCATGTCATCCTTATGAAGAGTTTTTCAATTTTATTTCCATTTCCCACATCCATGAGTGTTTTTACTACCCATGCAAAAACCTTAGGAAGGTTTTGGAGCTAAAAAAAATGTACCTGTGAAATACATTGTTGCAATCATCTCACTGAGACAAATCCAACTACTACTATTGTGTACAATGGTGAAAAAAAATGACTTGAAAAAGTGTAACAATATAATATACTATAGAGATCATCTCATAAATTTGAATCCAACAACTACTAATTTACACAAGTTAAAAAAATATCAAACTTTTTTACCCAAAAAAATGTTTTTTCTTTTTTTGTAAAAAAATATCATAAACAAAACTATGATGATGAAAAAAATCAATTCCTCCTAGATCAAAATTTATATTTTTTTAGCCTTCTAGTGTTTAGGATTCTAGATCCAAAAACATTTACTACAAAAAATTTCCCAAATCGATGCTCTGATACCACTTTTAAGTAAATTACTTATATGATTAATAATAATAAAATTATATATGATATAATTAAGAATATAATAAGTAGATCCATAATAATAATTGGTGAAAGAGAAAAATAATTGAATATTATGATTGAAATATTTCAAGGGGACAACCTCCATAATAATGCAATAAGAAAAAAATTCACAATATTTCTCAAAATATTAACCACTACTTCATATATATACTCTACTTAGACATGGTTATTCCATAGGTCAACCAAACTAAGAACATATAGAAATGAAACAAGATAATATAAATATTTATAAGCCATAAGTTGGCTACACATATCCCTAGATGAACTATAGGTTAAGGTTATAACAATTGTTAATGATACACTTGAGAGCATGCCAATCATGTTGGCAAGTAAGAAGCATGGTCCATCAAATACTACAGTCAAAAAGAAGCTTTTTTTACAACATCTCTCATCTCATGAAGCAACCAATCTAAGTAGATTTCTATTTAACCCTAGAGAGTGAAGATGTGTAGGTTAGTTATACGTAATAGTTGATTGTTTCATTTCCCCTAAGTGATTTTTATCAAAAGTGTGGTGTGTTGTCTTGTTTTAGCCTTGTTGTATGTGTTGTTATTTGTCTTTATGTTTTTGGGAGGGTAAAATAGTTATCTTTTCTTGTTCAAGGGTCTTTCAGCCAAGATCAAGGTCCCATATTAGTTAGTAGTTGAATTCCAGTGACTCCATTTCCCCAAGAAAGGACAAGGCTACTAATCTATTAGCATAACAATCATTTTACACCTATGAATCACTAAAATATTGACCAATTTTCACCCCCATGCCAAAAATGTCAACCCCTATAGTTCAAAACTTGACTTTTCATTCCTCTTAACCTTGTTAATAACCATCCTATGCCTTGTGAGGTCTTCAAATGGTCTTTTTGAGGACTTATTAACATAGTTTAAGGTAAATTTGATAAGTTTAAGGTGATGGCTCATATTGGTTTTTGCTTGTCTATTTATGTCATGGCTTGGTCAAGTTACTTCAAAAGGTGTTCAAGATTTAGGAAACCTTATGGGTCATATAACATGTGTACAATTCATCCTCCATTTAGTTTATCAAGTGTCCAAAAGGTGGAAATATTCTTCCTTTAATGTATGACTCATTTCAGATGCTTTCTTGATCCATTTTGTAATGTTCCAAGGAGAATGTTAAAAACTATGATAGGTAAGCATTATAATGAGGTTTGGGAACATCATTACACATCCATATAGACATGTTTAAGTTATATTAACACTTTTTTCATTAGTTCAATCAAGCTTATCAAGCAATTATAATAATTATCTTGAGAAATAGGGGTGTTTATAGGATGGTTAAAGGTTTTCAATGTGAATTTTTATTTACAATCAATCTCATGGATTCATATATTCTTCATAGACCCAAATCCATTCATATAATGATTTTTAGGTCTAAACAATGAAAACACCCACTTTTATTCCCTATAGAGTTCCTTGGTTGCTTGGGAAGGCCAAATGGTCTTAATTTGGTACATAAAGGAGAGAGAAATTTAGGAGCTAATATCTTGGGAATAAGAGGGGATCCTTATGTTCTTCCACTTTATGGAATTAGTTTCCTAATTGATCACCTTAACTCTATGAACAATCATTAAGAATTTAAGGGGTAGAAAAGAGACTCAAAACCCTATCAAGGTTGGTTCTCTCCAAGTGTAGGGTTCTGAAGTTGAATAAATGCATGAAAATATTATGAAATCATCTATTTAACACTCCTATACCCATATAACATTAGCTTATCTCAGTTTTAATAATTATCATGTTGATTTCATTATCAAATATTCTTGATTTTATAGTTTGAATGAGGCAATCTTGTTTGTAGAGAAGTGTGAGGTGTATGCACATAATATTTTAAAACTTTATCAATTATTGATGCTATCTATCTTGTAGGAACCCATTGAGTCTAAATATCTCTAATTACACACATTAAATGGTTAATTTGGAAATGGGTAGGTAGACCATTGGTGATTCATAAGATTATTATCCCTTATTGCCACTTGTTATCTACACACCCATCTTTTAAAACCATTTTCGTAAGCTTGGCCTCCTATTTTATACCCTCCTCTAGTCATTTACCATATTCATTATCCCTTACCTAACATATAAACATTTTTTATAGTTTAAATTACATATTCAACACCATTGACCTTATACTCTTATTGATAAAACTTATTAGGGTCTAGGTTAGCCCTTCACTGACCTAGTCTGTGATCTAATTTGTTTTTGTCAATAATGATACTAGGTCGACTGGGTCAACCTTATTAGCCTAAACTTTTAGAAAGGATTAGGGTTATATCTACCTAAATAAATACATCAATTTCACCATTTTTAAGAGAAGAGAAGAATAAGTAATATATATATTATGCATCTACTTATCCACCATTCTACTTGAGGATCAAGATTAGGGTTTCATACTTTCTTTGGAGATAAAAATCTTGTCTTGTGGAGAAGTATTTTAGATGCATTGATAGGTTTTTTATCCTCTATATAATTTATCTTTGGAATCCTTACATAACAAAAAAACTCTTACAAATCACCTTGGCTAAGGGAGAGATTGAGAATCGACAAGTTCATATTCAAAGGTAATCATTCCTAACTTTTTTCCTCCTTTGTAAGAATAGATAGATATGCATTTGTACTTATCTTCCATGAATTATGATTTCATATACATTGGAATTATTATATGTCTTATATGTATGTTTACTTTTACTTTTTATAACCCCAACTTTGTTTCACAATCTTTGGTAATCACTAGATTAGATTTTACTTTACTTGCTATTAATTTAGTGAATATGAAAACAAAGGACCTAGTTAGGGTTATTACATAGTTTTGCTTGACTAGAGGATTTAAAAACCTCCTTAGTGAATTTATTATGGTAATAAATCCCTTGGATAGGTCTATTAGATACATCTTGGTAATGAACCTTATTATATAATATATGCCCAATCAAAAGTGTAAGTAGTATTTATATTCTCTAAGCTAGGATTGATTTATAGATCTACTACATATCTCATTACATAAATTCTAGTGAGCTCAAAATGAATTTAACCCTCAAATATTTTATTTCACACTTTAATTTCTATTACCTTATTATATTTTTAGTACTATATCAAATCAATCGACATAGTTTTAACTTTTTTTATGAAGGTTTAACACACAGTCACATCAAAATGACTATATTATTTTTATGCAGGTCTTCATCAGATACAGGTTACTTGATCAAATAGGTTGACATAGTACTCTTATTCAATTATAAATAATAATACAAGGTTTAATGGGTCAAATTTTTCATCTTATTCTCTTTGCCAATGTTTAGATCAACAAACTAGGTCAAAAAAGTTGACTTAGTCATCTTATTCTTTAGTACATAAGGTTTTGTAGAACTGGGTCAAAATAGTCAACTTAGTTTGAAAAATTTAAAAGCAACATTTAAGGCACTCCAGTATAAATTTTTTAATCCTAAACATATTCAAAACCACCAAGGTTCCTCTCTTTTCTTTATCTATCATTTCAGTACTTTCTTCAGTTCTATTTTGCACAAATTAGCAACCTTTATAATGACAACCCTACAACCAAATAAGTTGACCTGGTCAACTTAGTTTTGTAGCTTGTATTCTATTTGAGAGACATAGTCAAGACATTTTGATTTATTATTAAAGACTTTGTTTCTATGGAATGGTAGTGACCCAATCAACTTTGTTCTCTACTATTTGTATAAAGTGTCTCCTAAACTGAATCTATATTATTTTTTTTCAAGGAATTAATATTTCTTTGTTAGTAATTAATTCAAATTTCTTATTCAGTTATTTACATGCTTAGAGTAACTCACATAGTATAAATAGGTTGTTTTGAAATTACCATTCTAATTACACTATTTTACTCTTTTCTACACACTACCAAACCACACAATATTCAAAACACATTTAAACACGTGTCTTCCTAAGGCCTAACTACTTTGATTTCATCACCAAGGGGGAATTCAACTTGGTTTTCTAGCCAATTATAAATACGTGGTTAATGGTATATATTGGCAAAGCATCTAACACCATTATCACTATGGGATTATGAAGTGAGGGGTTAGGCCCCAATACCAAGCTAGTGTCATTGCCAACACAGGTCCTTTTTAGCCTGAACATCCTAAAACCATTCATAGATTGCTTTCTAATTCCTTATTTTCATCCAAATCTCTTATCACATTTAAATCAATAATTTATAATAATCTAATAACACTTAGTATGACCACTTAATTAACATTTAATTTTTAGTTGATTTCTTGCTCTTTAATCATTGGGTATTGTATTTCAAAACTTTCAATAGCCAATGGTTGTGTAAGGTTTTGTGATGTGTGCCCTAATTGGATCAGTCACATTGATTCAATTATTTTTGTGTTTTCTTTCACCTCTCATATCACTTATATTTCAAAAAAAATCCATGTATTATCACACTATCCTTATACTCGATACTATATTTTTATAGATTGTGTTTTCCCATATTAGCAATACAAAGTCAACCTGTACGATTGTGTATCCCTTTCATCCTATTTTATCTCCTAGTTTGTAATACATAGTCAACCTATATGACTTTGTATCTTTCTCTACTAGTCAGGTTATACAACTAAGTGGAACTGTATGATTATATATCATTATCAGCTTGTTTCATCCTTTGTCTACAGCATAGAGTCAACATGTATGACTTTGTCGACTTTTTTTCCTATTAGATTATAGAACACAGTCAAACTATTTGACTCTGTATCCTTTTTTCCATTTTATATTTACATCATCTTATTCTTCTTAAATATTTCTCTCATCATGAAATTCACATTTTAATACAAAACTAACTTGAACTCAATAGATATGATGAGATTTACCAACCCTAATAGGTTTTTCCATAAGCATCTTGTAGCTCTTACCTTAGTTGCAATTAATGTGCATGTGATCACTTGTACTATAAACTATGGGACCCCTCCTCATACATATTTAGTTTTTAACCCTCTATTATCCTTAGAAGATCATTTTAAACTAAAATATACTCCAAAAATGCTTTTTTTATATTAATGAATTTCCTCAACATCGATGAAAATATCCTTTTACTACTTATCACCTTATGATAAGTTATCAAACTATGGAGCCTCATTCACCTTCCCCCTATTCTCACATGGATTTGGGGGTAATATCTTCTTTTCCTCTCAACCTCTTCCTTTTCTTTTGACCCCTTCTCATATTATGATGTATTCCTCTTAGATTTCCTCTACCTCCATAACAATTATCTCTACTAACATGGTAGGTTATATATCTAGTGGGCCTCTTCTAAGACCCACTCTTCTCAATTCTTCCACTAGTGCATCATTTTATACCCATGGTACTCGTGCCTCTAGTGCTTCTTCTCATACCTCTACTAGTGTATCTTTTTCCACCAAAGAAAATCATGTTACTATTGCCTCATTTACTAACAATTCTTCTCAAGCTACTACTAGCATGCATACCACCACTCAAAGTGGTTCCTAAGATAGTAATACCAATGCCAATACTTCACACACTACAAATAAAACCACTCAAACCCATCAATTTTTTTTAAAAAAAATTAACCAAATGAATGATTGCTAAGCTAATAAATCCAACCAAATGATGCAAATGCAAAATCATCTTATCCATCTCCAAAATCACCTATAACAAGTTCCATGGGGAGTGCATAACTAAAATTACCCCTCCTCCCCTTCGGGATTACCATGATAATCTCATCACTCAACCTTCTCTTGTTAACAAAACAATCAAGCACCTTCAAAATTAACCCCATAAACATCAAATTGTTAACATATATATAGGAGGTATCAACCCTACCATTAGTTATAATGGGTCAACAAAGGCCACCCTACACTTAGAAACATTTGGAAATCTATACAAATATTGGGTTGAGTTAAACACTTTAGCAGTTACTAGTTATTAGCCAAAAATATCTTTAGAAATGCTTTAGATTGGTATAACAAACTCAAATCTCATTCCATCACTAGTTTGGAATATTTAGTTAAAGCTCTATTATAAGATTTTCAAACTAGTGACCTCCTTGAAAATATCTTGGCCTATTTTATCAATTGTAAGAATCTTGAAATGGAAATGTCACAAGCTTTCATAAAATGGTGGAATATTTTTTCTAACAAATTGTGAACACAATATGGTAGATGATAACTTATTTCATCTATTCATCAAGGATATTTATCCTAAGTTAAAATATCAGGTTTAAACTTTCTCTCCACACACTTTAGAAGAGGCCGTTGATCAAGCCAAGGGACAAGATTTCCTCATGAACCAATTTAAGACATCCCACCCTATTATAAGTACTTGTATAATAATAAAAAATAAAAAAAATCATGCTAGTAATAATAATTTCATTGATTCTTATGATAACATTCATATTATTTAGGCTATTGTTCCCAACCAGACTCCAAAACAAGCTTCCAATCCCAACCACATCCCTAATCCTCATTTATATTCAACAAGTAACATCAATGTTCATAAACCTTTATCCTTAGTGGAGTTACAAAATCATATACCAAGTCCTCTTCCATGAGAGCTTGATCCCACTTGTCCCATGAAATCTAAGTATGATCTAAATAAATTTTGTTGGTTTCATGCTTATTGGGGTCATTCTCATTGAACTTATATGCAATTGCTTAATTTTGCTATGGATTTTCTCCTTGGTCCTAATTTAGACCATGATTATATCATTTTTAAATGTCAAAAAACCTAATAAATTGCCTTTAAATCCCATGAAACATAGACTAAAACTCAATCTTTAAATTAGGTTGATCCTCATTTGGCCATCTATAAAGATCCTCTTCTAAATCACCAAGACAATAATGATAATCCTACTTCTTCTACCAATAACATTGATAATCTTATAGACCCAAATCCTAAAGAGAATGTGTTCAATATGAATAATATGTGAAGGGTAGTGGCCTTCATTGATTCTCATCCCATCTACACTCCTCAATCATTTCACAATTTTCATGTTATCCAAGAGTCTTCCCTAACTCACTTAATAGAGTTAGGGCAAGAAAACCTTATATATTTTGATGAACCAATTCCAAAACCTTCATTATATAACACTTATCATGTCATTTCTATGACTCTTGCAACCTTTTTTACCATCACTAGTGATACTCAAACTTTTACTAACACTTATTCAAATTTATCTCAAGCCAAACCTAAATAAAATACCTTATCCTCTCAAGACAATCAAAAAACTTGTCCTCCAATTAAACCTCATGCATATTATCAACATAAATTCACATACACTTTAGATCCTCCTTCTAAGGACATCCTTCAACACCATGTACCTCTTTCCAATAATTCCCTTATGGGTTATGAAGAATGGGATCCTATCATGGAACTTACTAATCTCCCATATCAAATCCTATTTCTCAAACTTATGGGGCTTATCTGCATTATCATAATCATCTTATGCATATCTTATTTAAAATTAACATCCCTCATCCTTCACTAATAGGACACAAATCCACCTTATCTAAATTAAAAGATAGAATTTTACAATAGTGCAAAGAGATGTCCATACACATTGATGAAACAATGCACAATTCTCTCTCTATCAAATTTCCCATTACTTTTATGATTCTTGATGAATTTTTGCTTCATGTAGATGATCCTCCCTATTTTATCAGTGTCCAAATTGGTGATATCCAAGTCAAGCATGACTTGATTGATGAGGGTTTAGGTACTTGTGTTGCCTCTCTTAATTTCATTAAAACCCTTGGAAACTCTGAATGTAATCTAAATCAACACGTAACATTTGTCAAGGCTATGAATAAAGGAAAATGACTCTCTTAAGTTGTGTGTGGCTCCCTATCACCATTATAACTATTACTATTTGAGAGAAGATAATGATCTTAACATTTACTCTATCCTATATCATTTTTCTTGGTAGGACTTGGATCCATCACATAAGATTAGTTTCCTCTTCCACCTACCAATGTGTCAAATTTCCTTACAATGGTGAAATCTATAAGATTCAAGGTGACACTAACCATGACAATTTTGAGCAATTCCAAGACCATAATGTACTCAAAATTCAAAACCTTGAACCATTTCCAAGTTTTATATTTCATGAATCTCAATGTTTTAAATTTCATGTCAACTCCACACAAGGTTACAATGGTCACCCCAAACTCATCTAGAATATACCACCTAACCTGTTAGATTTAGATGATGATGAGCCTGACAAAATCAATCTTAAGATAAAAACGTTTGATCTCTCTCCTCATTTCATTTCTCAACTTCCAACTTATCTAAATTTGTGTTCCTATCAATCACCTAGTGATGATATACCCATAGTCTTAACCAAGACTTGGCACTCCATTCATCACACCACATTAGATGGAAAAGTCATACATACCTATGCCATTGATATTTGTACACCTAACTATGACAATGGTTATACCTTAGATGACCCATTTTTAGGAGGTCTTATTCAAGCCTAAGATGATATAATCATCTATTATTATTCTTATTTGTTTTAGTCTTTCCATTAATCTTATCACATTCCATACTATATAATTCATAATTTTAGCATTTTTCCTCTTGTTCATAGGGTAAAGATGGTGCACACACCTCCATTTTTTTAAGATCCTCATATGAGTATGCTTATGGATCATGCTATGACTAGTCTTTATCTTTTTTCTAGATATCAGGATCCCTCTAAGTGACTTATCCTTGAGATGCTTGTGATCATTCTTTAGCCTTCCACACATCCTGAGCTTCCCTCAACTCAACCCAATTTAGATCCTATTCACACTCCCTATCTAGTTGAGTCTTTTCTTATTTATGACACTACTTCTCCTTCAATTGAGCCTCATTCAGTCTCTCCACCAACCCCACCTTCCCTTGGTGATGGTTTTCTCCCTTTACCTTAACTTGTTCCTTTTCCCACCAAATGGGTAGATCAGCCATATTGTGATATTTATAAAGTTGCCAATCATTAAAATAGAGACTATTCATTACACCATCCTTCCTCATATTCCATTTCCACTCCCTCTATTATTACACCCATAAAGTTTATTAACAATCATATCTATTTCATCCACAACATAGATAATCATTCCTCCATGCATTATCATAAGCTACGACAGTATATAGACACCTTGAGTCCCACTATTCCTTATCTCACATACAAGGTTATACCTCCCCATAAAGTATTACCTAAATATATTCCTAAATATGGAGAGTTAAATTGTATTTGACACCAATATGGTACCCATTATAGACATTCAAAAATTGTACAATGCATTTCTAGTCATCAAACCATCCCATGACCCCCTTCTATTATCTTGGACCATTTCCTAACCTTTGAATGATAAACATAAGTGAAAATGACTAATCTTATCTATTTTGACTATGTTTCCCCAATTACCATTAGTTAACCCTCGATTGTCGATGATTGACTTGATCATCGATGGTTACTTGAGCTCTTGCATGATCAAAGGAGTCAACTACAATTCAATTGTAATTCACTCATTGATTACTTGATATCTAAATTTAGCTAGTTGTTTTCATGATCAATACATAATTAGACTATTTGATGAACCATTTGTCAAACCCTTTGATTGGAACCTCCCTTTCCTCTATATTAAGAGAGGAAGAAAAGGTTGAAAGGATCAGTCATCATCAAGATCAATCGGGTAGGTGTAAGAGGTTCTTACTCTTAGGCAAATATGAAAGCTAAGTATCTATGTTTTCTTTTATCAAGATTCAGTAGTTAGCTCTATTTATTTCATTGCCTATGTCTTTCCCCTTTAGTTATATTTCACCTCACCTCTTTTTGTTAGATTTATACAACTCTAGTCATTTCACCTCCTACCCAAAACCACCCACATCCTATTTCACTCACCCAACCACCCAATCCCTAAACCAAAAACTTCTAAGTATCAGTTCTTATCTCATGATTAACATTCAACCCAAGATCCACACATAGGAACTCTTTATGACTCTATTTAGCATATTTTGGTTTTTTAAAACTAGATCCCATAGTAACCACTGACTATCTTATCTAATCATTGATGGACTTCCTTAACCACCAATGGTTAACAACTATCGATAGTGACCTAACCACTGATGGTCGTATGTAAACCTCCAATGGTCATTGTCTATTATTTTATAAAAACAAGCTAATTTAACCTATTTTTTTGTACCCAAATTATATTTTCTAAGTTTATATTTTGTCATAGAGGATCAACTCATTTTTTGAATCAAGTTTGATTATGCTAACATCAATAATTAAAAATTTAATGCTAATTTTAGTAAAAAATCACTTGTTTTTTCCAAGTATTTCTTGTATTTTGATTTTAGTACCTTCTATTATTTCATGCTAGCATCTATTTTCATTTTATCAAAACTTGAGTGTTTTAAAAGTGTGGATTGGTGGCCTCAAAGGAATATTGTGCTTCTTGGATCTAGCTCATGCTAAGCAATACACCCTACTATCTTACTAATTAGCCATTCTCTTTTAGTGTTTTCTTATCTATAGGTCATCCTCCCCAGACAAAGAGGAGTATAAATAATCATCTAGATTCATGCACATAAAATATATTATGTCCCACTAACCTTACCCTTCTTTCAAGTTTTACAACTTTCTCTCTAAAGAAAATAAAGCAAAATTTTAGTGAAACATTCTGGGATACCCAGTGGGACCCTTGAGATTTTTCTTGGGTTCGTAGATATAGGACATTTAGTTGCATTAGAGAAGATTAATCCATTGAATTATTTTATGAAAATTAAATGTTCCTTATTTCCTTTCTTCCTTTCCAAAATGCAAGTTCTAGTTTCTTTTTCTTAAAAAAAAGTGAAGATTGTCTTGTTTTGCTTTCATTTATGGAAATCAAAAGTAGTCATTCTAGGCCTAGTCTTTTCATCATCATCTAGGTGCATCTTAGTTATTTTATATTAATTTGAAAAGAAATTGATTTTATATTTGATTAACATTAACTTTGCATCCATCATTTTCTTGTGTTGACTAGTTCACATAGCCTAATTTAATCAAGTAAATTAATCTAGTCTAACTTCTCTCCACACACACAAGACCAAACCACACATTTAATTAAACATAAAAACATTGATATAAGACTTGACTATGATTTCAACACCAAGTAGTCACTTTTCCTTAATTATCTTACCTAAATTTCATCACTAATTGGATAACCAACTTAGTACGCTGACTGAGTATAATCTCCATCAACTTGGTATATTTTGGCTAAGTACCTGACACCTTTATCATCATGGTTTTTGAAAAGAGGGGGTAGGCCCTAATATTAATCCATGTACTAAGCTCTAGTATAGATCTTGAGAGCCTTTAACTACCTAAAATCAACCTTAGACATCTTCTTCTAGTACCCATTCTACAAACCCAAGTTGGTCCTTCATAACTTATTTTAAAATTGAGGCATAAGCCTAAAGAGAGATAATAAAGTATCTTAGGATCTTAACACACTTTAGTGTATTATTTGTTTTCCTTGAGATATTTTTATTTTGATGTTTTTTATTTCAAGTTGTGAGATCGCTTGTATCTTCCTTTTTCCCTTCCTTTCATGTTTTTCACTAGACAACAACTAAGAAACCAAGTAAATCAGGATCTACCTCCCAACCACCCATCTTCTTCTTCTTCTTATTCATCCATGGAGTATGTATTAGATGTAGAGATCTCTCCACATCCTTCTAAAATTCTTAGTATCCCTCAAATAGTTATAAAATGTGATACAAATTTCACCACCTTTTTAGATAACAACCCCATATTCCTCCAACATTACCTAAACACCATATCTCATTATACCCCTACTTTGGTTCCACTTATTGATCCACCCTATGGTATGTCATCCCATATTATGGGCAGCATCTCTATTGACACCATTTACACCCAAACCTTAGTCACCCAATTATCTTATTCTATCAATAATCCCTTTGATACCACCATCCAAAACTAACCCATCCAACTAACCAACACCCAGATGCCATCCACCCCAACCAATAACTCTTATAGTATAGGATCAACCCAACCTTTGGGTACCTATACTCCACTTAAAATTGGATTACCCTCTACTAGTGTTACCACCCTTCCCCTTATCTCCAACCCACCAACTTACACTCCATTTCAAATCTTTATGGTTTCCACACCTTCTAAACTTCCACCCATTAGTACCAAGGTCACCACCCATCCTCAACCTATCAATGCAACCATACCTCCAACCCAACCCATGTCAATTCCCTAACAAATTCCTATTGCACCCAACCCAAGCTATATTCCTAACACATAAGGGTATATAGCTCCATCTTCTACCCAACCTCTTGTATCCACTTACCCATATATGGTATCCTCCCAACCACCCATGTCCACATACCAATATGTGGTAACCTCCCAACCTTCCACTATCTATCCTTCTATTTCACCTACCCAAACCCAATAGAATCTACCCTATAACTATAGGGGTACACAACTATAAACTAATTTGGTTAAGATGTTAATAAATAAGATGACTAATCTGGATTCATCTATTTCTAGTGCCCATAGCTTATTATCATATGATAAAATTTAAAATGAACCAATTTATTCATCCATCCCAATCTGACCTTATCCTCCTCAATAGGAAATTAAAAATTTTCAAAATTTCAAATCAAGGAAGGTCCTCAACAACATCTTAGAATATTTAGACACTCTTGTTATTTGATTGCTTATGATGATGCTCTCCCTATCCAAACCTTTCTCATGTCTCTATCTGGTCTAGCATTAGACTGGTATAGTGATATTACTAGGCACTCCCTCTTTTCTTTTTTCCAATTAGCTCAAACTTTCTTAGATCATTTTCCTTTAAATATATCTCATAAAGTTTCCATTACCGACCTATACTCCATTTGACAATTTGAGGATGAGAAAAACATCTTAGAGTATTTAGACACTCTTGTTATTTGATTGCTTATGATGATGCTCTCCCTATCCACACCTTTCCCATGTCTCTATCTGGTCTAGCATTAGATTGGTATAGTGATATTACTAGGCACTCCCTCTTTTCTTTTTTCCAATTAGCTTAAACTTTTTTAGATCATTTTCCTTTAAATATATCTCATAAAGTTTCCATTACCGACCTATACTCCATTTGATAATTTGAGGATGAGACAATTGCCTATTTCATGGCCTATTGGAGAGGTTTGATAAACCAACTCTCTTTCTCTTTACCCCAACCCAAGCTAATTGATATTTTCTCTAAAGCTTGTGCTAAACATATTTCCTCCACTCTATAGGTTCAAACTTTAAATACCTTTGATGAAGATTTCACCATGGCATGAAAATTAGATATTAGAGCCATCAATGAGGGGAAGCTAAAATTGAGAAACAAGAACTCTAGTTTCAAATCAAATGAAACCTCCTCCTTCAAAACAACCAAACACTCCAACATTAACACTAAAACCAAGGGAACCATGGATGCAGTTGTCCTTAAAATTTCCCCTCATCTAGTTGTTAACCAATCTAACTCTTCTAATTTTCCCAACTAGAATAACTATAACTATAACTATAACTATAACAACCAAAAACAATACAGTCTACTAGGAGAGTAATATAATTTTAGTATTGGAAAATTTATTGAAAGTAAACATCATACAACTTAATCCAATTAAGCCTACATAACAATTTAATTCCTCTCATCCTACACCTAATTGGTATAAGGAGAATGAATTGTGTGCCTTCCATTACATCATTGGGCATGATGTGAGTCGGTGTAATACCTTTAAAATCATATTCCAATGGTTGATTGACAAGGGGAAACTTGTGCTAGATAATCTAAAGACACCCCAAAATTAGTCACTTGACATATTTAGACAACATTTTCCCAACTATGCCCCTTTTATGAATAATGAAAATCATAGGGAAAAATCCTCTCACAACCATGAGGTCAACACTATTAATGTGGTTCTTAATGAGCTCATTGTTGAGGAAACCATTACCTAAAAAACTTTTTCCCCTCAACTTATTAAGGTAGTAGAGCCACCTTCTATTCCTTTGGACATATAAATAAAGGAAGTAACTATTCCCTTTTCTCTACTTATTAAGGTAGTGGAGCAACCAACCTCTCCTTTATAAGACATACCAAAAGAAGTAGCCATTACCACCATACCTTTATATTCCATCATAGATCAATACACTATTCCTTTGGAAAGCATTCCTAAAGAATAGGTCACTTTATTTACCCATCTTATGGAGGAATCACCTTCCAAAATATTGGAGTCTTTTATTGAGGAAAAAGATAAGGTGACTGCTCCCTTCTCTCAACCCATGGGTTTGTACTTTGAGACCAATACCAAAGGAACCAAACCCATCTATAAGCCTTTTTCTAGACTGGTTCAAAACTTGGATTACCTATCCCAACCCAACGTGTATCATGCCACATTTTAGCACTATCTTAGGCTCCCTTATCCAACCAAGCAATAAACCTCATCCATACCATTATCAACCCAACCTTACACTTCCATTAGTGAACCCACCATCACTCCAAATAAACTAGTAGAAACCTCTAACTATCAAACCATAGTTAAACCAACCCAATCAACTTCACCCTAAGTAACCCAAGTATCTTCTACCATCCCAACAAAGATTATCAAAAAGCTAGGCATGCTTCCTACTCAGATCCTTAATTACCCTCCTTTAAATTTGGATTTGGCACCACCTAGCCCACCAAATAAACCCCACACTAAGCCAACCAAAAAAGTGGACCCATCTAGCATCCCAAAAACCAAAACCTTGCCACCCATTTCTACCTTGCCTTCCATTTTAGGACCACATCCTTCTTCCATATTAGGACCTTATCATTCCATTAAGAAGACACATCTCCCAAAGACAACCCAAACCTAACCTCCTCTTTTATCTGCACCTCTACCTATTCTTTCCATGCCTTCTACTTTGAAACCCTCCACTATCAAACATTATAATTCTAACCCTTATATTTCAAAACCACCCACTACCAAGCCATTAACTTGTAAAACATCTACTTCCAAGCCAATAAATTCCAAAACACTAACCACCAATAATACTCCAACACCCAAAACCCCCATTGCAAAGCCTACTCCTGAGAAGGCTTCCAACATGAAATCTAAAGATAAAACCCCAATACCCTTATCACCCTTTATTGAGTCTTATTAAACCATCATACAAATATTCCTAGTTAATTTTGTCTCCTATAAAACCATTTGACCCCCATAGTCCTAAGCCATCCTAGTTTAATGACAATATGATTTGCTCATACGATAGAATGCTAGGACCTGATATAGATAACTATAAAGCTCTCCAAGTCCTAGTCCATTAGTTATATACTTATAATGACCTATTTTCAAAATATCCTCCTATGATCCCATTACCACTCAAGAACTGAAAGTAACCACCCAAAACTTTCCTACTCCCACACTCACATCTAAGAGTGAGGAGGAACCAAAGTATTCCTCTATCCTAACTCTTCCCTAAATCCATACCATCCATGTGGTCACTTAATCACAATCCTAAAAAATGTATAAAGGGAAGGCAAAGGTTTCCATTATATGGATATACCCTTATTCCACCACCCAATCACCCAACCAAAACCAAATACCTTTACCTTCACCCAAACCTAAGGTGTCCATCTTGGGTACCTCTCAATCCAAAGATTAGCTCTAAAGCAACTTCACCAAACACTAGTGAAGATGAGTTTATATGAACTAATCAATACCTCACCCCATAACCACCAAGAAATGATATAGGTTTTTTAGTCCATAGAGGTCCAACCAAAAGATCCACAACCTCTAATAGCCTTTGTTAGAGCCCTCTAGCTTTCTACCCTCATTACCTTTAAAGATTCAAAAATACCCTTCATTCATCCAAATATATATATCCTCCTCTCTTTTTTACCACATACATAAACCAAAATCACATCAAGAGGGTTATTATTGATGGAAGAGCTAGCAATAACATTATTTGCTCCCATGCATATGACCAACTGAAATTTCCACAAAACACTATGTTAGAAACCACATCAGTGCTCTATTCCTTCAATGACACTATGTCAAAAACTCTAGGAACTATCATGTACCATATTTGTTTAGGACCTCACATAATTTCTAAGCTCTTATACATAGTAAAATGTGAGTTATAATATAATGTTATGCTTGGACACCCTTGGATCCATTCCATGAATTATGTGTCATCTACCTTATATCGGTGTATCAAATTTGAACACAAGGGTTAAGTAGTTACCATAAAAGTTGACCTAAGTCTGTTTACATCATACAACATGATTTACTAACTGAATGATGTTCTCCTCCTTCCATTTGCCAAGCCTTCACCAACCAATGATGATTCCACCTCTTTTACCAACTAAGCCTTAACTAGCTCATCCATACCTTCTACCCAAATCCCCATGAAGGACCCCTTGAAATCAACATTATAACATCTCTTACTTGGGGAGTATTACCTCTTGGTCTTTTATGCCTTCCTTACTCCCCAAGAATATGGGAACCTTGATGAGAACCTCAGTTATGACCCTAATATTAGAACCACTATTCCTTTCAAGCCTCCCAATCTCTAAACAAATCTTGTCTATGGGGAACTTGATAAAAAAATTTCCACATCCTCAAACTCCTCTTCTCCTCAACTGTTCACCTCTGATTTTTCCTATCTGGATAAACTAGAGTTCACCAAGACATACCTCCATAGGTGTGCTAAGAAGGGATTAATTCTATGGTGTTATGAGCATGAACCACATGAGTTGCCTCTATGTAAGACCCAAAATCCTTGTGAAATATTTGGTTTTGGTTTTGTTTCACCTAAAAAACTAGCCAATTTTACTCCCTTTATCATCATTGATAAGGAAATCTCATCCTCACCATCCACTTCACCATCAGAATCTAAGGATTTTGACATCATTCCCCCTAATTTTATTTTTCATCAACATGATTAGCCTTGGACCCCTAACTTATCAAAAATATGGGGAGATCATAACCATTCCTCTAACTCATCTTGAGACAGTGAAAAATAACTCTCTTACCATTAATACCATTTGATGTTAGGATGACAATTCCCTTCTTGCCTATCTTGGTGTAGAATATTCCTCTGTCTATAGATCCCTCCTTCCTAAGGCTTAAACCTCTTTGAACAAATCTACCATGGATGTCAAATTGGTTACTCAGGATAACCTACACATTGTCAAAATCATGCAAATGCTAGATTCTTCAAATATTTAGGATTTCCCTCTTTCCTATGAGACCATAGCATAGAATTTACTTGGTCTTATAGTGACATGCTAGGAATTTACCCTTCCATCCCTACTCATAATATCATTACAACCCACAATTTTAAGCCTATCAATTAGAAGCTTCATCAGATGCACCCTCACATAGACCTTCTTGTCAAAGAAGAGCTTCAATGCCTCTTATACGTGAACTTAATTGTGTATCCCCAATGGGTCTCAAATGTTTGAGAAAATCCTTATTGAAAAAGTTAATAGATAATTGAAAACACATGAAATAAACTATTAAAATTAGTAATATATTAACTTAAATAATCAAAACTAAATTGTAATGGATGAATTAAAGAATCACTGGCCTCTTCAAGAGGGAAACCTCCTTTGATATAGTTAAATACAATAAATTTGTGTGTGCTTTAATTGATCTCAACACTTAATTATATACTAAGTCTAATCTAAGAAAATACTACTTCCCATGAATGTGGGATAAAACAAACTACTCACAGGATGACTTACAAAGCATATGCATCCATAAAAACTATTACACTAACAAAATAAAGTGAAAGGGTAGCATGGGTTCCTAACATCCCCTCTCTCTTGGAAAAGTTTTATCCTCAAAGCTTTAGATGTGGGAATTAGTGTTGCATATGAAATAGTGGTTCCCATGTGGCATCCTCTGGTTTCATTCTATACCACTAAATAATACGTCTATGATGGAGCAGGAGCAAAGTTAGTTTGTGTACCTATATGAGATAGCCTCTAGCTCAAGAAGGATGGATCCTTCATTATCAAGTTTTGGTAAAATAGTCTACACTCTAATTTTGGTGCTAAGAAATTTGTTCAAACAAGGGACATGGAATAGTAGGTGAACTTAGGAACAAGGTGGGAGCTCCAACTTATAAGAAACTAACTATTGACATAGTGGATTGCACCCAGGGTAGGAGGCCGAGCTCCTGCCTTCCACACGTCAAATTGGAAACTCCCCTCTCACCTATGGGACTAGCAAAGTTGGAGGGGAGAGTCTCTAGGTAAGGGCTAGCTCCCTTTAATGCATCTGATTTGTTCCAATAAGTGATAATACAAGTATATAGATATATAATGGGGGGCGAAAAGGGAGAAGGATTACAGGAAGACAAACTACTCTAAAAGAGGTGATGCACCAAATGATCTGACCTTCTCACACTCACACTTGAAGTCAGACAAACACATACGTACACTTCAAATTGTTAAAAAGACCAGGCTATAGGAAGCTTAATAGGGAGGCTTTAATGGAACACACAAAAAATAGAGACTCACCATAGGTGCTGTGGAAAGGGCACACTATGAATAGATTCTAGAGGTAAAAATGCATTTATTGATTTTAAGTGAAAATTTGCTAGGGCTTCGCCTTACAAATATGAAAAGATCCTTTTCCAAATGACAAGTATAAAATATATAGAGGAAATAAGGAGGCCTTTTGACACCCCTATTTACAAATGACCCATTTGTGCTCTAGTCATTGGGAAGAGCAAGCCGCTCAAACATCAATGAGAAATTATGAGCCGCACTATTTGTCTGCTTGCAAGACCGCTTCTTCAAGGTGATTATGTAGTTTATTTGCTCATTAATGCAAAATGAATAAAAATGGGTCACACTATTAGCCATTTTCACCTCCTAATAATAAATTCATAGACACTGTATCACCTGTTGGAGTAACTTCTTGAATCGGTGCCTCCCCTCGCCACTTGGACTATCTACCTATTCCTATACTTAGCACTTTTCTCTCTTTATTCTCTAGGTTCTTTGTCTTCTTACTGCTTTGTCTCCTTCTGCTCCTTCAGCCCTTGGGGGTGATCTTTTGGTGGGTCACTACATTCCTTGGGCTCTTTCCATGGTTGGCACGTAAGCATTTTAAAAACTAATGGCTATTTCACCATCTTAAATTTGACATCCGCGCACCTGTCATTGCTTGGAATTTTCCTTTGGCTTTCTTACTTTGGCCTTTTCCTTTGTTTTAGACCCTCCTAAAGGGGAAGTGTCCCTTCAGCTCTGGAGAGACGGCCTTCATTTGGCTATCGGGAGCCCCCCACAATGGTACCTGCCCTTTGGTGGCCTTTGTCTCTTCGGCCCTTGTTGTGGGCCTCTTTTGCTTTGGGCTTTTTCTTGCAGACAAAAAGTCCATGAGAATTGGTCGATTTGACTTCCCCAAGTATTTTTGGCTTTAGGTTGGTGGCCTTCCTCTGAATTCCTTTGGACTTTTGTTTGAAGGAATTCCTTCAGACAAAAGTCTAAAAGAATTCGTTTGAATGCTAAGTCTAAAAAAATATTAACTTTGTGGATCTTTTCCTTTGAAGTGCTTCCTACCCTCCACAAGGGCTCTTGAACCTAGAACTTCCCTCCATAAGGGCACTTTTTCTTTAGCTTTAGGATGCTCTCTTGAACCAAGCCATTAAACCGATTGATTGAACCAAAAAATGGTTAAATGATTCAATGGTTTAACGGTTCAACACTGCGTGCCACTCATTTTTTAAACTGAGCCTTCGAACCTGTCGATGAACCAAACACATTAAACCAAGTGTTGAACCAAGGAATTGAACCCACCAATTGAACCAAGAAATTAAACCCATCGATTGAACCAAGTGTATTAAACCCACTGATTGAACCAAGCGATGAACCCACTGATTAAACCAAACAATTGAACCACTCTTCCAACCTCAAGGAAAAGTTCCTTCTAAACCATTTTAGCTCTCTTTTGTTATGAATTTATTCAGACAAGAGTCTGAAGAAGCTTTGTAAAACCTTGCACTCTCTAAACTATTTCTTTATCTATCAAAAGTTTACACCTGTAGAGTTCATAAAAAAACCCACTGCTGAGTCCATAGAAACCCAAGCTCTGCAAAGTCTATAGAAAAAGACCTGCAGAGTTTGTAGAAAATTCTTGGACTTGTACAAAATCAAAAAATGAATTTGCCTAGAACATCAGAAGAAGAAGGGGACCAAATTTTTTGGGCCTGTTAGACCAAAAAATGGTCAACAAATTGGTGACTCCCAGGGGAAGCATGCCTGCTATGCTTAGAAGCTAGTTGCCTCAAAATCCATTGGGCACGGGGTCAGATTGTAACTTAAAGATTAGCAATATATTTGATAAATCTAGAACCAATCATGAAGATTTACCTCAAAAGGAAACAAAAATACACACAAAGCTAAGAAAACTAATAACATGTGCAGAAAGCACTTAGGGAAAATAGGAGAAAAGCAAGGAAAATATATACATGATGGAGAAGGGGATCAGTGGTAATGTTTAAGATATATCCCATTAATAGGGATAAATAGTTATTCACCATCTAACCTAGAAAGTTGGAATGCATTATTTTTCTTACACTGAGTGATTACATATGGGCCACTCCATAGGGCGTCAAACTTCGCATGCTTTCTAGGCTTAGCTCGGTCTTCATCCCATTTCAAGACAATGTCTCCTTCAGAGAAACCTTTTGATGAAGATTTCTTGTTGAAGTGTCTCTTCACTTGCTATTAGTAGCTGGTCATACAAGCAATAACTTGGTCCCTTATCTCTTGGATTTCCATCAGCTTGCATAGCCTAACCTCTATGTTATTTCCTTCTTCTAATTGCAGCTAGTGAGCGAGATCTAAAGCTGGGAACTCGAGTGAAATGGGGAGCCTAGCTTCCCTTCCATAGATGAGCATGTATGATCAGTTGCCAATTTCCCTCTTTGGGGTGACCCTTTCTACCCATAGGGCTATTTTCAACTTGGCATGCCAAGTGCTCTGATTTTCTTGCATGGTCCGCTTGATGATCCTGATCAGGTTCTTATTTGTAGACTCAGCCAATCCATTCCCCTGCAGGTAGTAATTAGATGAAGTGCTAAGATATATACCATATCTTAGCACCCATTCACTTGTCTTGGTTCCCAAAATAGCTAACACATTATCTAAGATTATGGTTACTAGAACCATGAACCTTACCACTAGATCCTCATAAAAATCTAACACTACACTTTCATTGGCCTCCTTTAGAGCAACAGCCTCTACCCATCTTGTGAAATAATCTGTGGTAGTCAGGACCCACTTGTGTTTAGCACTGGAGGGAGGATTAATCATCCTTATGAAGTCTAGGCCCCATTGCATGAATGGCTGCTCCACCTGAATAGGCTATAAAGGCATGGTAGCCAACTGTTGCTTCCCATCAAAAATCATGCACTTTTGGCACTTTCATACCCAGGCATGGGTGTCCTTGAAAAGAGTAGGCCAAAAATAGCCAGCTCTCATTATTCTCATTACAATAGCCCTAGGAGAAAAATGACTGGCAGTTGGTCCATCATGGAACTTAGACATCACCCTATCAGCCTGACTTGAGTTCAAGCATCTTAAAAAGACTCCTGAGAGATCCTTTCTAAATAGTACTCTGTCAATCAGGGCATAAGGGAGACACTATAGTCTGAAATACCTTCTCTTGGTCCTATCAAGTGAGTGTAGGCACTCACTAATGAGAAGGAAATACCTCACGTCTAATGTCTAATCCTTCATGATAGCTAGTTCTTTTGTTATGGCTACATCATAGATTAGCAGACTGTCCTCCCTTTGCTATCTAAAATCTATAGTGAGGTGTTCACATAGGCCTCTCCCTCTTACCAATTTGGTGATCTTGATTTCTACATCATATTCCATCACCTTAGTGATCCACCCTGCTCTATTCTCATTTAGGTCTTGGTTGATCAACAAATCTTTGATGCTAAGATGTGGAACCATGAGGTGGATTCTACTATTGGACAGCATGTGTCTGAATTTCTTTAGACTCTGTATGACTGCCAAGACTTGCTTTTCCACATATGTGTATCTGACTTCAAAACCTTCTATGCCTTGGCTAAAAAATGTAATTGCCTGCTCAAGGTTATCATCTCTTGCTTGGGTAAGCATGGTAGAGATTACCTCTTCATTGTTAAAGGTGTAGAGGTCAAAATCTTTGGTGAAGTTAGAGTTAATCAAAGTAGGAGCCTGGCCTATGGCCTACTTGATTTCTTCAAAATTGTATTTTCTCTGTACTATCCATGTGAAATCCTCACCCTTCCTCATCATAGAGGTCAATGGCTTGACCATCTCTATGAAATTTGGGATAAATCTCTATATGAAATTTATCTTACCGAAGAATCTTTGCAGGCATTTCTTGTGCTTGGGTAAGGATAGCTCTAGGATGGAGTGAAATCTTTCTAGATCAATAGCCAGACCTTTTGAAGAAACAATGTGACCAAGGAGCTTTCCCTCATGGACAACGAACATGCATTTCTTAGGATTGAGAGAGATACCAAACTCTCTACACCTCTCAAAGATTTACCTTAGGTGTTTCATGTGTTGGCTCACTTCTTTGGAGAAAATTATCACATCATCAAGATATACCAGCATAGTCTTATTTATCAGGCCTTGAAATGCCATGTCCATAGCTCATTGGAAGGTGGCACTAGCATTAGATAGTCTGAAAGGCATTTTTTTGTAAGCAAATGTTCCCCACTTGGTTGTGAAGGCTGTCTTGTGCTGGTCACAGTCTTGCACCAAAATTTGGTTATATCCTAAATACCCATCTAGGAGGGAGAAATACTCGTTGCTTATCACCATCTGAAGGATCTGCTCCATGCTTGAGAGAGGATAAGGGTCTTTCAAAGAGACTATATTAAGATCTTTGAAATTGATGCACAGTTTGATCTCCCCATTCTTTTTTCAGATAGGAACAAGATTTACCAGCCAAGAAGAGTGTTTGATAGGAGATATTATCCTAAACTCAATCAATTTGGTGAGCTCCTTGCACATGAGAGGTTCAATCATTGGGTTGATAGGCCTCTACTTCTACTTGATTGGTTTGGCACCTTCTTCTAGCTTAATGGTATGCTGGGCCAAGCTTGGGTCAAAACCCTTCAAATCACTATACTCCCAAGCGAAGATATCAACAAATTCTTGGCACAACAAGATGAAGGCCTACCTTTCTTGGTCTATGCACACTTTCCTAAGTACAAGCAGCTTGTCCTTAAATATTTCCACCTTCTCATGGTGCTCCTCCTTTATTGCAATTCATGCCTTGTCACTTCTCAATTGATAATCTCCATTGAAGATACTCTCTAGAGTGACCAAACCTTTGGGGAGCTTATTGTTTATTAGCTGAATAATTTGGTTGCCATATTATTGTTACAACTTAATCTAGTTTTTTTATAGTGAATTATGATTTTTCTTGTAGGAAGAGTGTTATTTGTTGATCACTGTTGAAAACCTACCAATTGGTGATGTTGTCGAGTATAGAGGGCTAGATCACTACTTTCAAGTGATGTGAGCTATGGTCTCAGCCTATTTCCTGAGCAATATCAAATTGGGCACCAACTACTGCTAGCATGTCTACTTGCTTGTTTCATTCTCTAGGAATGGAGGTAATATTGAAAGTGAAGAGATTTTCCACTAAGTCCCATACCCTATGTTTGTAGGACTTTAGTAGAGAATTCTTCATCAAATTTTGGCCTCTTACCTGGTTGACAATCAGCTCGCTGTCACCAAACACTTACAGCTCTTTGATTCCTCTTTTCCTCACCCACTCCAAGCCATGGATGAGGGATTCAAATTCTACAACATTTCATGTGCAGGAAAATTGGAACTAGAAGGCTGAAAAATACCTCTCTTTTGAAGGAGAGACCAGCACCGCTCCACCACTAGCTCCCAACTTACTTCTTAAACCATCAAAGAATAGCTACCATAGACCTGAACTCTCTTGGCTAGCCTTCATTAGATTTGGTACAAAAGTACCCTCTTCATGCATGTAGTAAATTCCAAGGCCCACCTCCTCTATGAATTTGTAGGGATCATGCTCAAAGTTGTCACTTCCCCATTCATCTAAGAGTAGGTCTACAACTCCTTCAAGGGCAGAGGATGGAGATTGGTTGACTTGGAACTCTTTCTAGTCAATGATGGCATAGCTAACATTTGTTGCCTTGAGAAAGTAAGGTTTTAGATGATCTCTATGGAGTGAATCAGGTTTAATCTTGACTTTAGTCCCATACTTGGTTCTAAAAACTAGATAAGACCAATTTGCTGCTAAGTAGTCACCTATCTTGGATGTAAAATCCCTAGATAAGCAGATGGAAAAGTAGGCAGGGACATCTACCACTACCACATCATGAGGAATTGAGAAAGTAAGGCAAGTATGCAGCATCAAGCTCAAACCTCTTACCACCCCAATTGTCTTTGTTGGAGTTCCATCCAGCTATAGGACTCCCTTGGTCATTTCTTCATATTTTAAGCCCAGCTTGTTGGCTATGCATTTGGGCATCACCAAGGTGCTTGATACACTATCAATGATGTAATTTTGCACCAAGAAATCTCTTATGACCAAGGACACATAAAAGGGAGGAACATTTTCTTCCTTTTGGATCTCACTTGAGGTGGAAGGCTATCCATTCATCATCAAAACATTATCAGCTTTTGCAGGGATAGCTCATTCATCTAGCTCATGTAATTCCTTTTGCATCATGTCTTTCTACCCCAATATTGATAGCAAATCCCACAAAGAGATGTTCATGTGTAGCTTCTTCATCTAGTCAAGCACATTGACTCAAGGGTTGCCTTCCTTCAAAATTTATTTAGAATTATTTACAGCCTAGGGCACAGGCTGAGGAGCTGAAGGAACAACCAGCGGTCTAAAACTTAGGACCTTTTGATTTGCATGTGATGAAGAAGGAATTGTTGATGCTTGGGCAGTAACCTGAGTTTCTTCCATTGCTCTCCTTTTGAATCTTGTATTGGATATAACACAATCAGCTTGATTGTCTGCAACACCCACATAATTGACTGAATAGAATTCTCCTTCCAAATGATTCATGAGGGTAGAATCAGGCTGGGCCTGATTGCTACTCATGTTGGGTTGCATTAAATCCTTAAAACCTTGGGAATGGGTAGCTGCCTGATTTTCTTGTACATTTGGGTAATAACCCATCATTTCATTTGCATAAATAACATGTTCCTAAGCATATCCCATGGTTAAACAACTTGGTTGTTCTTGTACCAGATTGTTTTAAACAGGTACCATGACCTTAGATGATGAAGGGGCACCTAGGTTATAGCCTTGAAAAGGTCTGGTCTGAGTAAGCTAACCCTATCCTTGATTGTAATTTTGGAAAGGGGGTCTAGGAGCTTGACCATACTACTGGTATCCTTGGTTTGGTCAGTTGTTTTGAGCTTGCTACTTTTGAAGAGCCACAAGTTTGTTTGACATACTTTGTAATAGGCTCTTAACTTCATGAAGTTCATTAGATGGAGCAGTAGATGGTTTCTCTATTCTTGGTAGAGGAGCTAATGTGGGAGTAGTGGTTTGAATTGGAGGTAGAATTTGAGGGAAAAGTGACATATGGAGTCTAGGAGCTATCCTCCCAGCCTGTACTAATCAATTTTTAGCTGCTATGGCTATGTCATAGGTGGCAGGTAGCACATGTCCTCCCTTGGATTGTATCATAATAGCGATATCACTATTAAATGCTCTTAAGTAATATAAGAAATCATAGCTAGGAGTAGGTTTTACCAGAATGGGGTTTCTATCCCATGTCTTCTGAAACCAAGCATTGAAATCTTGCATGTATTCATGTGGGGCTCTCTTCATGGTAGTCAGCTTCTAAACAAGTGAGAGGTGGTCGCTCTTTTCTCCAAAATGGTCCATCAAGTGAGTGCCCAATTCATTCCAAGAACTAATTGAATTTATAGTCAAAGTCCCATACCAGTCAAGAGCTTTACCCTTGAGAGACAATGTCAGCAATCTAATTACAATATTTTCCTCAGTGACATTATGAATATTGTAGAGGTTAGAAATATTTATAATGTGTTTGATGACTATGATGGGGCCCTCTCCATCAAAATAAGGCACACTTTTGAGGGCTACTCCTGGAATTGGGTCATAACATTGGAGATTCAATGGACTCTAACCATGAAAAGTCACAAAGGGAAGTGCCATAGCTATGACGAGATGTAACTGTGGCCTTGCTACGTATGTGTTATGTACAATAGGTCTGGGAAGGTGGTTTACTGAATAAGGATGGGTCCTCTCAAACCTTAGTCTTTTTGCTAAGTTCAAAGGCAACTCAATGAAGTTGAAAGGAACACCCTTAGAAGCAGACCATGTGGTGACTTTAGGCATAAGAAGTCAAACTAGTCTTCGATTAAAAAAATGAAGTTCTTACCAGTGGAGTTGCCAGATGCTGAAAATAGTTGATTTATTGTAACAAGACTAGCATCAATCCTAAAACTTTACTGAGTGTAAAAATTGTGTCCCACTAGGCATGTTAAAAATTGTTGACGTAGTGGATTGCACTTGGGGTAGGAGGCCGAGTGCCTGCCTTCCACATGTCAAAATGGAAACTCCCCTCTGACCTATGGGACTAGTGAAGCTAGAGGGGAGAGTATCTAGGTAAGGGATAGCTCCCTCTGATGCATCTGAGTTGTTCTAATAAGTGTTAATATAGGTATATAGATATATAATGGGGGGGTGAAAAGGGAGAAGGATTACAGGAAAACAAACTACTCTAAAAGAGGTGATTCACCAAATTATTTGAACTTCTCACACTCACACTTGAAGTCAGACAAACACATACATACACTTCAAACTAGTAGAAGGACCAAGTTGTAAGAAGCTTAACAGGGAGGCTTTAATGGAACACATAGAAAATAGAGACTCACCATAGGTGTTGTGGAAAGGACACACTATGTAATAGATTCTTTCTATCTCTACACTTCCATGTACATCTCTTCTTGTCACCTATAAGAATGTCACCTTATAGACACCAAGTGTGTTGGTGTTAAACATGTGGAAGCATTAAGAAGCAATGACTAAACACAAAAACAACACTTAGACACACAGAGATATCTAACCAAAATAGAGGTAAAAATGCGTTTATTGATTTTAGGTGAAAATTTGCCAAGGCTTTGCCTTACAAAGGTGAAAAGATCCTTTTCCAAATGACAAGTCTAAAATATATAGAGGAAAGAAGGAGGCCTTTTGGCACCCCTTTTTACAAATGACCCATTTTTTCTCCAATCATTGGGAAGAGCAAGCCGATTAAACATCAATGAGAAATTATGAGCCGTGCCATTTGTCTACTTGCAAGACTGATTCTTCAAGGCAATTACGCAGTTTGTCTGCTCATTAATGCAAAATGAAGAAAAATGGGTCGCATTGTTAGCCATTTGCACCTCTTAATAATCAATTCATAGACATTGTATCACTTACTAGAGTAACTTCTTAAATCAATGCCTCCCCTCACCACTTGGACTATCTACCTATTCTTACACTTGGCACTTTTCTCTCTTTATTCTTTGGGCTCTTTGTCTTCTTCCTGATTTGCCTCCTTCTGCTCCTTTAGCCCTTGGGGGTGATCTTTTGGAAGGTCACTACATTCCTTGGGCTCTTTCCATGGTTGGTGTGTAAGCATTTTAAAAACCAATGGCTATTTCACCATCTTAAATTTGACATCCGCGCACCTGTCATCACTTGGACTTTTCCTTCAACTTTTTCACTTTGGCCTTTTTCTTTGTTTCAGACCCTCTTGAAGGGGAAGTGTCCTTTTAGCTCTGGAGAGATGCCCTTCATTTGGCTACTGGGAGACCCCTGTAAGGGTACCTACCCTTTAGTGGCCTTTGTCTCTTTATCCCTTTTTGCGGGCCTCTTTTGCTTCAGGCTTTTTTTAGTAGACAAAAAGTCCTCAAGAATTGGTCGCTTTGAGTTCCTTGGGTCTTTTTTGCTTTAGGCTGGTGGCCTTCTTCCAAATTCCTTTGGAATTTTGTCTGAAGTAATTCCTTTGGACAAAAGTCCGAAAGAATTTGTTTCAATGCTAAGTCTGAAAAAATCTTAACTTTGTAGCTCTTTTCCTTTAAAGTGCTTCCTGCTCTCTACAAGGGCTCTTGAACTTAGAACTACCCTCTACAAGGGCACTTGTCCTTTGGCTTTAGGATGCTCCCTTGAAAAAATTTATTGAATTGACCAATTGAACCAAAAATTGGTTCAACAGTTCAACACTACGTGCCACTCATTCATTGAGACGAGCCTTCAAACATGTCGATGAACCAAACATGTTGAACGAAGTGTTGAACCAAAGAGTTAAACCCACTAATTGAACCAAGTGATTGAACCCATCGATTGAACCAAGTGTGTTGAACCCATCGATTGAACCAAGCGATAGAACTCGTCGATTGAACCAAGCGATGCACCCATCGATTGAACCAAGCTATTGAACCAAGGCATTGAACCACTCTTCCAACCTTAAGGAAAAGTGCCTTCAGAACCATTTTATCTCTCTTTCCTTATGAATTTATTCAAACAAGAGTCTGAAGAAGATTTGTAAAACCTTGCACTCTCTGAACTGGTTCTTCATCTATCAAAAGTTTACACCTATAGAGTTCATAGAAAAACCCACTACTGAGTCTGTAGAAACCCAAGCTCTACAGAGTCTGTAGAAAATACGTGGACTTGTGCAAAATCAAAAAATGAATTTGCCTAGAACATTAGAGGAAGAAGGGGACCAAATTTTTTGGGCTTGTTAGACAAAAAAGTGGTCAACACTAACCTAATCTTCTAGAGAACCTTATAGGTCTCATAGAACTTGGGATCTAGCTTATGACTCCCTTTGATTTTTAGGGAAGATTGATTATATAGATGGAATTGAAGAAAAACCATATCACCTACTAAAAAATTAAACTCAAAATGGTGTTTATTAGCTTATTATTTCATCTAATTTTGTGTCATATGAAGATTGTTTGTAGGGTGTTGAGGATCTGATCTTGGGTTCAAAGAATCATGTTGATCACTTGAACTGATGAACTACTAGGGCTGTAAAAAGGAAAAATACTGGTGTTTGACCATAGACTACTTCATATAGAGTCATTTTTGTTGAAGTGTGGTATTAGTTATTTTACCACCATTCAATGAGGGGGAGACACTTTGCCCACTGATGTTGTTGTTATGAGGTGAAGAAATGAAGGAAAATTTCCAAGTATTTGTTGACAATTTTAGTCTATCTATCCATTTGGGGATGATAACCAAAACTCATCTTCAATTGGGTGTTAGTGCAACAAAATGGTTCTATCCAAAAATGGTTAGCAAAGGCTGCATCCTAATCTGAGACAATAGATGAAAGAATGCCATGAAGATAGAAAATCTAGTTCAAGAAAATTTGTGTGACTATGGAGGTAGTATAGGCTGGATGAGGGCAAAAAAATGACTATATTTGGAGAGGTGATCAATCAAAACCAAGATCATTATTTTCCATTTAAATTTAGGTAAATCCTTGATTAAATCCATATAAATATCAGTCCAAATCTTGGTAAGGATGGGAAAGGGTTTGATCAACCCAAGGATGAGTGTTATTTCACCCTTGTTACGTTGGTAGGTATCATATTCAAATACCATTTATTGAATTGACTTTTTCATTCCCTTCTAAAATAAGTTGTGCTGTGCCCATTCATAAGTTTTGAGAAACCTTGAGTACCCTATAGATGGAGAAGCATGGAGTTCATAGAATACATCATATTGAAGATATGTGCTTTAAAAAAGCACCAGATAACCCTTATATCTTAAAGAAGCACCATCCCAAGAATAATGTGGTATAGTAGAGGTCTTAGTGGCTAGTTATTGAATTATTTGAGATAATGAGGGGTCATTGACATACCCTTACTATATAACATCCAACCAATTTGGAATAGACATGGAAATATCTAAAAGGGATGTTTGGTCCATAAATGTGTAAGACAAAGCATTAGCCATAATATTATACTTAGCCTTCTTATAAGTGATCTCATAGTCATAAACCATGAGTTTTCTTACCCATTTCTATTGCGAGGGGGTGGAGACCAATTTTTTTAGGAAATGTTTTAGGCTTTAGCGATCAATTTTGATGTAAAAATGATTCCCTAATAAGTATGGCTACCACTTTTATACTGCATGAAAAATGGCCATCATTTCCTTATCATAAGTATAGAGGACTAAATTATTTCTATAAAGGGATTTAGTAGTGAATTCAATGGGGCATCCTTCTTGGAGGACAGCAACACCAAGTCCATTACCACAAGCATCACTCTCAATAGTGAAGGTCTTGGTAAAATCTAGCATAACTAGAACATGTGTAATATACATAACTTATTTTAATTATTCAAATTCACACTCAAAAACTCATGTCCATGTAAAAACATCCTTTGTTAACATAGCTATCAATGGAGATGTAATCTTCCCATAATCCTTGATAAACTTATGATAGTATCCAATCAGCCCTAAAAAACCATGGAGGATCTTAAGTGTATAAGAATGAGGTTAATTTGTCATGGAAGCTATTTTTTAGGATCCACCCAAACCCCTATGGATGAAAAAATATGCCCAAGATACTCCACTTTGTCCTAGCCAAAAGTACATTTGGACTATTTTTCACAAAGATGATGGTCAGAGAGAAGTTGCAGTGTGAGCTCTAGATGTTAGAGATGATCAGACCATGTTATACTATAGATGAGGATATCATCAAAGAAGACCAGAATGAATTTTTATAGGTTAGGCTAGAATATTTTATTTATAAATGCCTAAAATGTTAAAGGAGCTTTAGTGAGGCTAAAGGGCATGACCAAAAACTCATAGTGGCCATCATGCATGCAAAAATCTATCTTAGGGATATCATCCTCATGAAGCTAGATCTAGTGATATCTAGAGTAGAGATCTAACTTGGATTAAAAAAAGAGTATCAAGAAGTTCATCAATAATAGGGATTAGGAACTTATCCTTGATTGTGATGTGATAAAGTATATATAAGTCAATGCAGAGACACCATGTCCCATATTTTTTTCAAATAACGAGAACTAGGGAAGAATATGGGTTGGTACTGGGGTGAATAATGCCTTTCTTCAGTTATTCTCAAATGAGCATCTCAATCTCAATATTTTGCTGAAATGGGTAGCAATAGGGCCTAATGTTGGGAGGAATGCTTCTAAGAAAGAGATAAATATGGTGGTCCTTTAGCCATAGAGGTGGCAATCCCACTGGTTTGGTAAAGACATGTGCATACCTATGTAAAATGGTTTGTAAATCAAAAGGATTAGTAGAGATCATTGATGATTACATTTAAATGGAATGGAGCTAGGCAATGACATCATGTGGCTTCTTCTTAATAGGATTTTCCATGCAATGTGAACTTATGAAACTGAGATACCTAAGTTTTAATCCTTTTAATGTGTGTTTTTTACCATTGTCTAAATATTGCATCTAAAGTTTAGCAAAATCCCATAAGATGGGTCCAAGTGTGCATAACCATTGGGCTCCAAGACAATATCACATTCACTTAAGGGTAAGGAAAACATGTCAGAGTACAAGTTATAATATCCAATAGAGATATAGATATTATGACACTTCCATTTTCAAGGTAATGCACCTCCATTACCAATCATGACTTTAAATTTGGAGCAAGGATAGAAAAAATAATCAACTTATTTAGTGATCTGAGGGTCAATGAATTTATGAGTAGTACTAAAATCAATGAGTATTATAAGAGGGAACTTATTGAATTAACCCTTGACTCACATGGTTTTTGAGGTGATGAATCTTGCTAGGGTATGGAGAGAGATCTCTAGTTGGTCTTCCTAAAAATTAGGTTCCACAATCAACTAAGCTTCTTTTAGATCATCTATTATATCCTGAACATGTTCCCAATCTTCAATTTTAGGTAGAGAGTCCACATCCAATAGGTAGAGATTTTTCTCAACACATTAATATGTTGAGGTGAATTTGTCATCATAATTATAACATAGTCATTTTTCTCTATGAGATCACATCTTTGCTTCAGTAAAATGCTTTATAGGAGTGGTTCTAGGAGCTAATGTTGTTTGAGATCATTGGGGAGATGTATTTTTGAATGCAACAAAATTGGATTTGAATCGATATTAAGTTGTGATCTTATACTCTCATTTTTGTACACCAATGATACAATTGAAGGGCTTCATCTTCCAAGAATATTGTTGGAATCATAAATATTATGTAGATTAAAATATTGTTCTACTTGATAGATCAATATAGTCATATTTGCACCATTAAATCAAGGAAAATCAATCTTTAGCCCATGAAAATTATTGGAAGAAGAAAATCCAATGTCAAAAGAGGACTTTGGATGTCATCTGTTGTTGAAGGTGGTATGTTAAAGACTAAGGATGACAAGTTTTTCATCAAGATCTTTGTTGTGTGTCTTGAGGGTAGAAATTTCATCCTCCATGTTTTTTTACTCCTATTCAGGTTACTACTATGACCCAAATAATAATTTTTTTTGCAATGGGTAGAAAAACTAGAGTTAAGATACATTTAGTAAAGCAAGTTTGTGATTTGGGTGAATTTGGAAGGGGTAAAGATACTTTTACTAATTGAAAATTTTATGAAAGAGGGAAAAAGGAGTACAAAAGGGAGATAAATATTATGGAATTTTTTTGAGGTAAATGGACAAAAATATAAGTTATGGCCAAACCTGAAAAAAGGGAAAATTGAGATTTGCAAGAGTTAGGAGTGGAATCGGGATATGGGACCTCAAGGAAGAAAAAGTGGAGAATGGAATTTAAGGTGTCCAGATAAAGTTTGATGATAAACAGGGCTATAGATGGAGAGATATGAAAACGATTTTTTCTTTTTTTTAGTTTTTGTCAAATATATGGCTGCAAGTCCTCTAAAAGTCTATTGATACTCTACTGCTAGTTTTATCAAATTGATAGGATGAATATTTTTTGGTTTCTAGTTTCTATTAACTATCTAAATTTAAGTCTATTGAGAGTGTTTTGATAATCTATTGGTTGCTATTTTGAGAATCTACTAGAAATATTTTGAAACTGATAGAATGGGCCCAAAGTTTCAATAGTTGCCTAAGGTTTCATAGATAAATCTTTAGCCACTAGTGCCATCTAAGTGAATACCACTCTCTAAAAAAAATTTGGACATGGGTTTAACTCTAAGTGATAGCTCTTGGTTTTCCTTATGGATGGGAACTACTCATTTGGGAAGGGGTTATTGCCCATTTAGCTGGCAGGTCCTCTCAATGGGCCAGCTACTTTAGGGTTCTTGTAGTACTCCTCATAATGAGTTTTAGGGATTTCACCCAAGCACTTCTCATAGTTATGCAGATAGGTTTTTACCCTAGTTTAAAATAGACTATTTTGATGTAAAACAGAGTTAAGAATTTTTTGTAAGAAATACTTAAAGGAATTATGTAGCAGAACATAGTTTAAACTTTCTATAAAAATATTGTCCCTAGAAAGTGCTTTGATACCAGATGAGAGGATTCTTCCTCAAAAAGTTAGCAGATAATTTCAAATACACAAAAAATTATGAAAATTAGTAATATATTAGCTCAAATAAGCAGAATTGAATTACAATGACTGAATTGAAAAATCACTTGTCTCTTTGAGGGGGAAACCTCCTTTATGTAAGCTCAATATAATAAATTCATGGGTGCCTTCATTGACCTCAACACTTACTTATATACTAAGTCTAATCTAAGAAACTACTACTTCTCATGAATGTGGGATAAAATAAAATGCTCATGGGATGACTTACAATGCATATGCATCTATAAAAACTATTACACTAAAATAATAAAGTAAAGGGGTAGCACAGGTTCCTAGCAATGTCATCCCTATCACTAAAGAAATAGGGGTACTTCATATTTATGTATACTTCTATGACCTTAACCTTTCTTTTCCAAAGGATAACTTCCCTTTTTCAAGCATTGAATGGCTTGTTGATCTTACATCCAACCATGAGATGCTATCTCTTTTGGATGTGTTCTCAGGTTACAATTAGATCTTTATTTCCCCTAAAGATCAACACAAAACCACATTTATCACCACTTGGGGAGATTTATTCTATAGGTTCATGCCTTTTGGTATAAAAAACAATGGTACAACCTACTAGTATGTTATGACCTACACCTTCCATTACCTTATTAACAAAATCATATAGGACTATGTTGATAACCTTCTTAGGAAATCCAAATGTCATAAAGATCAATTAGTTGTTCTTAATATTAAATTTAAATTCCTCATCCATTACCATGTTTTCCTTAACCCAAAGAAGTGTATTTTTGGGGTATTATCAAGAAATCCCCTTGGCTTTATCATCTCTCTTTAAAGAATTAAATTTGATCCCATTAAAATCAAAGTGATCCTTGACATGCCTCCTCCCACCCACTTCAAGTATCTCTATAGTATATAGGGGAAGCTCCATGCCATGCCATTCATCAATTCATATCTCAACTCTCTAATAAATGCTAATGTTTCCATCACCTTCTAAAAAAATGTGTATGTTTTAAGTGTAAAAATAATTATCAAAAGGCCTTTGATTCACTTAAAGATTACCTTATCTCTCCACCATCCTCATTCATCCCAAAGAAGATCAACCTTTTTACCTTAATCTTTCATCCATCGACCACTTCTTATGGGTAATAATGGCACATCAAGATGAGAAGCATAAAGGTCAAGTCATCTACTATATAATTTGAATGCTTATAGAGTATGAGACTCAGTACACCCATATCATAAAACTTTGCCTCACTTTGGTCTTCATGGCCTCTAAAATTTTCTACTACCTTCTCAACCACAAGTCCTATATCCTAACCAACACCGACCCATTCAAGTATATGCGCTCTAAGCCACACAAAAATTAGTGTATGGATAAGTGGCTCATGATTTTAGCTAAGTTTTATCTTGAGGTCTTACATTAGAAGTCAATTAAGGGGCAAGTCATTGCCAACTAATTGGCCAAAGCACCTTTATCAAATAACCAACCATCTCCCCTTGAGTTTATCAGTGAGTCCATCATAACCCTTTATCAAGAAGACATCATGATGTAGGGGAATCCTATAAATAGGTCACCTTGATTATCATTTTTTGGTTTTAAATTTCATAGGAAGTGTTTTATAGGTCTTTTGGAGTCATTACTAGTTAGCTAGGGTGTTCAAAATTCAAATCTTGTGTTTCCCACCAAAAGCATTTATTCAAATTTGAACTTATTGTGAGCCTTTTTAAGGGAATATAGCATATGATTGATGATGAATGAATTTTTAGGGTATGTGTATAGGATTTTTATGAGTAGAGAGGGTATATTTTGTCTTACAAGTCTCATGGTTTAGGATTATGTGATTAATTAGACCTAAACTATTTTTTTATCCAAGACTCATGTGTGGAAGAAGGTCCAAGAATCAGTTATTGTTGTGTAAGGTGATATAAGATTTTTATTCTTGGTTTTTTTGATATATTTCCTTGAGATAGATAGGAGGTAAAATCAGATAAAAAGTTCATTTTGTTTGCCATGATCATTTCATCTAATAGGATTCAGTGAATGTTAGTTATCAGTGATGATAATCAATCTAATGAATATGGTAAGGGTGTTAATGGTGAGTATTTATTGTTTTCATTAAATAATAATTGCATGAATTAGGTTTATTTTATTTTCATCTTCTCAAAGAGATATGCAATCCTATGGAAACACATTGTTCCCTTTAGAGTTTTGAGATAAGACAGATTTTCAAGTTTTATGAATTCTTAAGTGGAATGAAACTATGTGTAATTCATTACCATAGAGAGAGGAATATAAAATGGTGAAAATATATATATAAGGTTAATAAATTAGTATAATTTCTTATATTTCAATGGAGTCTTTTATGAAATCTTGTGACTGTGTATAACCAAGAATATAAGGCAGAATCCTATCTGTAGGTGTGTGATTGAGTTTTCAAGGAGAAATAGATATCTATTTATTTTTGTAATGAATTAATAGTGGCGATGTAACAAAGGGGAATCTATAAAAACTTTTTTTTACTCAATAATTTTCAATTAAAACCCTAATATGTTTGTATTACAAGTTTTCTAGTCTTAAAAGAACCCAGTATTCTGAGTTTTATAGTTATCAAGGACATTGGGTGTAAATAGGCTATGAAAGTAATTAGAGAAGGTATCAAATGTATTTAAATACCTAAAAAATTATTTTTCAAGGTTACACCCTTTATGAAAATCATTTTATTAATTTTTTAGACATCTCAGGTTTGTGTAGAGGCCTAAAAACCCTAGATTAGGGTTTTGACTATAGAATGAGATTCCACTAGAAAAAAAGGCCCAAATTTTGTCACCAAGATGGTTTTATCAATATATAAGAGGTTATTGTGATTTAAAAATTTTACCTTAATTATTCCTTACAATATCGAGGTTAGGGATAGAAAGGCCTAATTTGGGAGTAAGGTAGTGAAGAAATAAGGTATGTATCTAAAGTATGGTAAAATGGAGAATAGTGGAGATAGAAAACCTAAATGGGTCATAAAAATTATCTCAAATTATTTTCAAAGTTTGTGGACATTCTAAACCAAAGAGTCTTACCCCTAAACAGGGCTAGTAGGAGCCTAAGGCTAGAAAGGAGCCTATGTGAAGAAAGTGAGCAGAGAGATTAAATTAGTTGTAAAAATCAAGCTTAGAAAAGAATGTCATAATAAATAAGAAGATATTGATGTGATTTAAATCATCATTGTTTATTGATTCTCCATACAAAGGTCACTTTGGTATTGATAACTTTTGAGAGTACTATGAAGGTTAAACAGAGCATGTGCATAGAGAATGATATAATGGATTAAAGGTTTTATGATGGTATGTTGGGAGTGTAAGGATCATTGAAACTAGTGTAACATTTTCCTATTTTTTTCACATCATAGAAATTTAATAAATAAATTCAAGGCTAGAAGCTTATACAATGTGAATAAGAACAAGAAAGTGTCATAAATCTCTACATCATTTGGGATCAAAGCCCAAGGATACCTTAAGTATAGGTAAAATAAGGATATACAGTGATTAATATTTGATATTATTAATAATTTGTGAATATTTCAAGGAAAAATTAAGAAAGGAGAGAAGGTGAGTGACAAAGTTTAAGATAGAGTAGAATAGGAGAAGGTAAGAAGCTAGTATAGTTTATGGCAAGGTATGCTTGTTTATGATTTATTTGCTAAGGTGATTTTGTTCAAATAATTTACATTTGGTTATTGATTTTAAGAAGAGGAATGATAAGTGAAAATTTGGAGAACCTTAAGAGGCGAAGGTAGATAAAAGGATAGTGTGGCAAAGAAGACCAAAGCCAAGAGAGGTTGAAAAGAATAGAGGGAGATATTGACATCTCAAGATAAAAAAATCTTAATATAGATCTTAAGAATAACTTGAGTATTCCCAATTATGGACAAATCAAAGAAGCATGAGACTCTAAGTGAGAATCCAAGAGAGAGAAAGAGAGTAAAGGTGACCCAAGTGAGGTCTAGAAGGCAAGTGTGAAAAAGAACTTGTCAAGAAAGAGTGAAGGAAATAAAGGAAAGATTAATTAATGGATTACTACATGAAGATTGTCATAAAAATATTAAAAATAAATTACAAAATGAAGAAGTGAATATTGATAAGGATATTGTTGTGTTGAGGAAATAATTAAAAGGTATGGAAGAGAGATTGAGAGAGATATTAATGGCATGTAAAAATAATGTTAGTATTAAGATCAAGAAGAGATTACATTATGCATTTAGGGACAAGATGGAAGATAAAAAAATCTAGTAGATAGTTACTCATATGAGATATAAACTAAAGGAGCTGATTGGATATTTTGAGAAATATGAGTACAAGGAAGATGAATGGTTAAGTGAATATGTAGACATAGACTTGTGTTATCCTGAGAAAGGTGAATAACTAGATGACATGGTAAGAATAGGTGAAGAAGTTAAAAGCTTCATTAAAATAATATATAAGGAAGAGTTAATATTAGAAGAACATGAAAGGTCTAAAGAGGTAAACAAATGTGTTGATCATTTTGATTTTGTTAATGTACATAAAAACTTGTAGGAGGTGGATGAAGTAATGCCTCAAAAAGATGACAATGTTAATGGTCTAGCTTTTAGGGTGTTCATTGTAGGTCATAAGATGTTTGCATATCAAGAGGAAGAAGTGAAAGAAAGGACTCAACCTAGGAAGGTTGTTTCAACCCAATAAGAACATGACAAGTCATGGCACAATTCAATTTTTTCATGTGAGTATGTGAACCAGTTGTTTACAAGATTGCCTAAGCATTTGACAATGATTTCTAGTAATGAATATATACAAGGGTTTGTGGATAAAGTTAGTGATTTGAGAAAGTTTGTTAAAGAATACTAGGAGAGAAATGGGTTGATAAATGGATAGAAGGTCCATGAAAAGCATAAAGTTTAATCATAAAACCATATTCAAGTAGTTAAAGGGATAGATGATGAGGCATTATAAAAAGTAGTGAAAGAAGATAATGAAATAGGGGAACTATATAATCACCCCTTGAAGGTGAGGGGAAAATACAACAATAAGTATATCGAACTAGCATTTGAACCTATAAGGGTGATACCCTTTCTCTCTCATTTTTGGTGTAAAGGTTGTCTTGCCTCTCGAAGTCTAAATTCCCTCTCTTCACATATCCATACAAGATATCATATTTAAAAGTGATTATCATTAAGAATGTTTATCCTAACTTGAGCTCCTTAATAAGAATCATTTGGCCATGCTTAACCATCTTTATGTTTATCAAAAATGAATCAAGCGTATCTATAACAAACACCTAAGAACACAAGAATTAAACATCAAAGACCTTGTCTTAAATGAAAATCAACATGTAACCAATATGGATAAAATAAATGATGAAATTTTGCTTTCAATTTTCTCGAACCTTATATCATAATGCATAATTATAGATCAGGAGCTTACCGATTATCCTCTCTTGAAGGGAAAAAGAAGCCTGATCCTCTCAATGCTTCACATTTTCACTATTTATTTTGTTAAATAGGATCAAACTAGATTTATTTCTAACTTAATATCATCTCTTATTTTATGAGATTTTCACTTTCACCCCCTTACTTTGAGGACTATTGATTAAAGCACAAAATCATGTGATTATCCATCATAGTTGTAGCCTTAATCTTAAATATGGGTACCATAGCTCTACCTATGACATGATTCTCATGGATACTTTTTGTCCCTAATAATATGGAAACCCATGGTTGATACCCCTCAATGAATCCACTCACCCACTATTTTAACCTTCTTATGATTTATTTTTGCCTTCATAAAGGTACACATTTTAACCTATATCTACAAGTCTATGGCATTAAAAGTACAAACATTAACAACCATCTATCCTATGGGTCATCTCTAGAATTAGTAGACTACTCCCTTGAAGGACAACTGCCAAAACAAATCAAAATTACTCAATCTAAGGTAGACTGCTCCTTTTAAGGACAACTATCCCAAACCTAAAGCAAGTATCAAAAAGCTTAGACCACTCCATTAAAGGATGCCTAAGTAAATGTATTTTTAAAAATAATTAATTCCTTGGAAATTTATCACATCAATAAATTTCTCAGAGCAATAAAAATATATCAAAAGACCCATTATTTGGAAGCTGTAATCAGCTTCCATGAGTAGACTTCCCACATTGATCAGTCTACACCTTGTATGACATCAACTTGTTTATACTGGATCTTTGATAACTTGCATAAGAAGCAAGCTATCCCCAAATGAAGGTTCCATTCTCATCCATATCCCCTTATATACCCCCTATGAAATAAAGGATTTTCAGCTTACTTGACACTATGTGATCAAGAATATTTTTAACCAACCAATGAATGCTAATATGAAGCATGTGATGGGATTATGTTCATAAGCCAATCTAGATTTATTTTATTTGGGTCTTAGCCAATATAATAACATCATGTTCTCTTCTTATTTCTCATACCTACTTATTTCTACATTCATTAAGACTTCATCTCTTGATTGGTTTATCTTTTCTTGTCTTTTCTCACATATGGTTTTGTTTTTATTAAAGATAAAAGTGGATTTTAAAGGGACCCTACCTGTATAATAGTATCACACCTGTGGACAACCATGAACCATAATAAATCCCAGCTTCCAAAATAACTAAAAGAACCCAAAATAATAAAAAATAGAAAAAATATAGTAGAGACACAATAAAATAACAACACCCACATAGCACTCACATATGGTTTTGTTATCCAAACTCAATATATTTTTTTTTACGACTAATAAACCTTTATCTAATTCAATACAATTCATTAAATGACATTTTATTTTACCTTACTTATTTAAGTATTTTTACCATAAAAACATTTTAATAAATTAACCATCTCATATATCAAAATCATTTCATCTCTCTAAGAAACCAATCACATGTCATTAATCATCATCATTTATCACATTTTAAAGCATTTATTAAACAATGAGTCATCACATATTTCAATCCATCACATGTATATCTAGGTAAAGGAGAACATAGATTCATTCATTTTAAGACATTTATACCCTCTACTTAAAGCATATATCTCTTAAATTCTACTCACAAAACCACATCTATAAAACTAGAATCACATCATGAACATGTATAACATCACAAGTAATGACCACAACCATAAACTACATCCATAAAATCATAATCACATAATGCACTCATAAATCACTCATAATCATAAATATAACATCATGTCCTTATCTCTCACAAAGGAATATACATCTTGCGACATTGGATTGTAGGCCAATATCAAAATCATATACTACATCAAAATGTGATTCTCATAGGATTATAAGGTGGAAAATCACTACTACTCCCTAGAACCTATCTATATACCCATATATTCTACCCACTGACCTAGTGTCACACTACTAACTCCCTCAATGACCAATGCTATGTACTCACCATATCAAGGCTCATTGGGTAGATGTCTAAAGACCAATGCCTCATAATATCTAAGCTCCTAAATAGTGGCCACATACCTCTCTAAATTAATGGTCATTCAAGGTCTTATAGGTGTCAATGCTTACACTCTTACTTGTCTAAGGGTATCTCTATCTTATGTAAGCAAGGCTAGATGGAATCTATCTTAATCCCTTTCCTAAATAAGAATGGACACCTGGCCTTGAGTTGTATCTCTCTCTAGGGTCACTACTACTAGAGATGCTTATGTTGTTGTAAGTGTTTCCTTGGCCTGATCTCTCTCTATGATGAGTACCAGCCTATTAGGGGCATCCATATCCATTGGTCCCTAGTTCCCTCCTCTATATCAACATTTAGAGCCTGCTACCTAGCCTCTCCATCATCTACTCTAAACACTACTACATAATAGTTTGCTTGAAATCATACTATGTAGTCCTTAGTGACACATACATCATCCATGTCTTCTCTCACTAGTAACAACTCATGATCGATAAACTCATCATCTAGCTCTAGAGTAAGTAGTGTAAACTCTACATCCTCCCTCTTATACCTGAAGAAATCACTTGGGACATCCTAAACTATCCTAAACTATCTCATCACCTTATCAAAAGGGATTAACTCTACCTCATGATCTTATCTACCATAAATCCACTTATATCTATATAGTGATAAGGTTTGTCTCACATAACTTTCCCATCTTAGAAATATAGTCTATGGCCTCCAAATCACCTCCCCATTAACCAAAGCCTCTAGCCTATCCCTATACCACTCTAGGTCACATGTTCCTCCCCTTGGTGGTGTGAGTGCATACTCATACCTCCATCTCATAAAGACAACTTTGAAGTCCATCCAAGTTTAGGCATGCCATGACAATCCACCTAGTTGAAGCACCATGATGTGCTCATACACCTAACAATGCAACACAAATATGATGTTGATTCCATATCATCTATGTAACCTATATCCTTAGAGATCTTGATATATCTACACTAGTAGAACTAGGTCCCAAATATACACTATCTATCCATCATCATACCTACAAACATGCCTATCAATAAAGAGGGAAATATGCCACTACTAGAGTCTGACAATGCATAATAGGTCATGGCCATCACCATCATGACAAGCCATCTCATTTCCCTATCCATGTGATATAGGGGTGCATAATGAAGGCCTCCCACTTACCACCTAGCATGCATGAAATCCTCTCCATACAACACATTTATGAGATACTCTCTCTCCTTATTACTAGTATGCTCTATCGACTTACCTCATATCAGTAACCTTAGTATTTAAGGAATATATTTTATTAGGATAGTGATCTCCCTAGTTGGTATCAAGAACATGTTTGTGGATGGGTCCCATCTATCGATGAGGGATACCAACATAGTTGTGTCTCTAGGCATGTGTTGATAGTATCTAATTCCTCCTAGGCCTACTGCTATCATATACTCCCACTCCTAGTATATCATCTCCCTAGAGACCTCATCCAAGAGATAAGATACTCAGTCTTGCACCTATAGTTACTTTCTTGCCTACATAGTTAAATATATGCCTTAGTTTTCTTTACCCTTCAACTTCACCTAAATCTAGCCTAAACCCATGACTTACCCTTAATCCTATCCTACCTTACCCAATTTATCTAAAAACCTAACCTTACCCAACCCCTAACTAACCTTCACCTATTCCAAAACCATCTTTTAGCTATGTTTTCAACTTATCCTACCTTTATATTATTCATCAACAGTTTGGTGGTGGACTACTAATGGTCCACACACTAACCATTCAAAAATTGTTTATTAATCGATGATGGTTAATAGTGATCACCAACAATCATTGTGTAGTGATTATCGATGATATAAACCTAGGTCAAAACCACTCAACCTTTAAAACACAAACAAAAACATTGAAATTTATATCTAACACCTTCCCAATAGCCCCCCACCTTCCCTCCTTCAACCTATTTCCTGCCCCTCTACCCATGTCAAACAAAACACAAAACACCCTTTTTTCATAAATCCCCACCCCAAACAAACTACATCTTAAAACAAAAAAAATAAACTTAATTACATCACCAACCTCATTTTATGACCTTCATCATGGTGGCACCCTCAGCACTACCACCACTATTTAGGTCCATGATCTACCTCTACCTTGCTACATCCTTTCTATATCTACTCTACCTTGGTCCACTTCGATCAAACCTCCACCTCACTAATCAAATCTTAATCAAATTCATAAGTATACACTCTACAATCATGAGTGTATAATCCACTCTCTATCATTTTTTCCATGGACAAAGGATAAAATGTCACAGGTTGATCATTTACAAATGATTAAATAAAACCTTATTTGACCTTTAATGATCACCCTTTTAGGGATTATGTATAACCCTCAAAGGTCACTAAATTACCACTAACAGTCAACCCTAACCATCAATAGTTGACTACTCTAGGGTTATTACCTCCAACACTCTCATTTTCACAAAGGACCCAAAATACCAACTTTGATCCCTTTCTCTAGGAAATGGGTCAACCTTACAACATACCAAGTGGTGTACCACATTAGGTGACCAATTGGACCAACCAAAAAACCAATTAACCTTAGCTTGTTCATTCCAGCCAACCTTTTGCACTTTTTATGATCACCTTACCTTGGTCAATTTGAACACATTAATTACCTTACCATATTTGATGAACTTGCACTACTTTTTATGCACTGACCATTTAGGTTCCTCAAAGCATGACCCTTCATGATCCAAACACTTGTAACCATTCTATTTTCTTAGGATCACATACTACCTCTAATACCTATGACTACATCAACCTTAACTAGGAGACTTGAGTTTATAGGAATTAACCTAACATGCACATACTATTACTACACCTAGTTACCATGTCACGTGTTCTTCTAGTTCAACCTTATTATACACCCTACCTTAACGATGGCAACCTAATCTATGCAAAATCTATGATATTACACTTAGTCATATTCTTTTTGTTTATTCATGCTTAAATGCTTAACTAATCAATCAACCAAATTTATCCATTTTTGTCACCCACATATCCACTTATGAAACTCAAACCTAACTTTCTTTTACTTCATTGATTCCCAATTTGAGGGGGAACACTTACTCCCATACTTAGGGCATCCAACCTTGTACCACATTATCCATTTCTATTTTGTATCTTGCTAATACAAACTACATAATAAAAAGGGGAAAAATATAGACACTAAAAATCCATGTAATACATTTCTAGTTATCGAATCACCCCATGACCCCCCTTCTATTATCTGGGACCATTTTCTAACTTTCTAACCACCAAACATAAGTGCAAATGAATAATCCTAGTTATTTTGACTATGTTTCCCCAAATTTTGATAGTTGAACCTTGACCATTGATGGTTGACTTGACTATCGATGGTTAATTGAGATCTTGCATAATCAAAGGAGTCAACTATAGTTTGAATGTAATTCACTCATTGATTACTAGCTATCTAAATTTATCTAGCTATTTACATGATCAATGCATAAATATATTGTGTGATGAACCATTTGTTAAACCCATTGATTGAAACCTATATTTCCTCTATATTAAGAGAGGACGAGAAGGTTGAAAAGACAAATCATCATCATGATCAATCAAGTAGGTGAAAGAGGTTATTATTCCCAGGTAAATCCAAAATCTAAGTATATGTGTTTTATTTTATCAAGATTTAGTAATTATATTTATTTATTGTGTCACCTATGTCTTTCCCCTTTAGTTCTCTTTCACCTCACCCCTTTTGTGTTGGATTTATAAAACTCTAGATATTTCACCTCCTACCCAAAACCACCCACAGCCTATTTCACTCACCCAGACACCCAATCCCTAAACCAAACACCTCTGAGTATCAATTCCTATCTCATGACCAACATTTAACCCAAAATACACACCTAAGAACTCTCTATAAATCTCCTCAGTAGATTTATTTTTTCCAAACTAAATCTTACAGTAACTGCTAATGGTCTTATCTAACCACTAATGGACTTCCTTAACCATTGACAGTTAACAACCATTGATGGTCACCTAACTACCAATGGTCATACCTAGATCATCGATGGTTATTGTCTATTATTTTATAACAATAAGATAATTTGACCTACTTGCCTATACCCAAATTTTCTTTTTAGTTTTTTTTGTCATAGAGGATCAACTCATTTTCTAAATCAGGTTTGATTAATCTAGCATCAATAATTAAACATTTACTACTAGTTTTAGTAAAAAATCACTTGTTTCTTTCCAAGCATTTCTCATATTTTTATTTCAATACCTTCTATTATTTCATGCAAGCATCTATTTTTAGTTTATCAGAATTTGAGTGTTTTAAAAGTGTGGATTGATAGTCTCCAAGGAAGATTATCCTTCTCGAATCTAGCTCACACTAGGCAATCTACCCTACTATCTCACTAATCAACCATTATCTTCTAGTGTTTTCTTATCTATAGGTCATCCTCCCTAGACAAAGAGGAGTATCAAAATCATCTAGATTCACATGCACAAAATATATCATATTCTACTAACCTTACCCTTATTTCAAGTTTTACAACTTTATCTCTTAAGAAAATAAATAAATATTTTAGTAAAACACCCATCACATTGATCATTATCACATCCTTCAACAACATCTAAAGGACCATCACATGAACATTCATGTGCTTAATACCCTTCCTCCTACATGTCACCCTCATAAGAAGGCTCTCCCTTCTTCCCCTATGGCTCCTCCACCTATGATTCCTTCTCTAGTTATAGTTTCCCCACCCATCATTACCTCACCCATGGATCCTCCTTCACCTATGGCCCCTTACATTGTAAATTTTACATTACTTCTTTCATTCCCTAAACTCTTAATATTTCTCTTTGAGAAATATTTTTTAGTTCATTGATCACTCCCCCTAGGGATAATATTTGTGAGTTGTACTATAAGACCTTGGATAAGACTAGGCCTTCCTCACAAATTACCAAATTTTCACATTATTATTACAAAAACCCCATTTTAACATATTTTTCCCACTATTTCTACATCATTGGTGTCCCTTTGTGAGTTACAATGTAAGCACATAGATTAGACTTGACCTTCTTCATAAAAGTTTCCAATACCCAAGTCATAATGAAATTACATGTGTCAAATTTGAGATAAGTCATGATTGATTAGGAGTTACACATCATTTACATGCTTCCCATCTTGATATTGTATGTTTTATGCTTAATTCATTGATATTTCACTTTTATCTTCTTATTTTCCAATTGCATGTAAGAATACAACCATTTTTCTTAAGTTCTTCATACTTCCCATCTTGAATTAGTGTGATCAATTTAAGTTCATTTTGCCAATTTTATTTCTCTTTTATACTTCCCAACATGATTTAGTATGATTGATTTACGTAATTGTTTTATTTTTATACAATGCATATTTCATGTGCTATGCATTTTATTACATTATTTTCATACTTCCAAATGTGATATAGTATGATTTTACTTGTTTTAATTTGGTTCCAATGTTTTTCATGGTTTAAAGACATTTCCCCCCTCTTGTTTACCACTTTTTGGTTTATTATACTTAGTAATAATTTGTTTTTGGATTAAGGTAAAAACAGGTTTTGAAGGGACCCCAAAACCCTTTACAACAAACAGATAGATAACCTTAAAGCCCATAGAAGTTCAAAACACCAAAATAGGTACAAACCAAACCAGGTTAAACAAGAACCTGAAAACAGTAGAAAAGACCTGAAGTTTCCGCTGACATTACACAGATCACACCATCAAAAACCAGGAACAACAACCTTCAACCTTCAAAAAATAAATAATTACCTTTTACACGAACGAAGGTTCATTTCTAGAGGGGGGACCAAAGGCTTAGACTTCTTCCTCTTCACAGTGGTCCATCCATCCTCTACCTTAGCTGCCTCTGTCATCCATGCCTCAGGTAACATGGTTCATTAAGCCCAATGGATACAAATGACTCATCAATATCCTTATGAACACCAACCAAAATTTGGCACCTAGGTTGATCCTCAAAACTAGGGGGAGAAGCCAAATCCTCCACGACCACAGGCTTTGAAAGATCATTATTCATAGTCACCACAGGACCATCTAAGGAGTCTTTTACCTGCGGCTCCTCCTCAATCATCGGCTCGGAATGAAAGTTTTCTTCTTTTTCAGAAACAGCCGGGTCTTCCATAGGTTGATTAGCTATATAGTGTTCTGAGGAAGCATTGGCCCACCAAGAATGTGGTCTTCTGGACTTTGTAGTCCTTGTCAAACATCGAGCAGCCAAATGACCCGTCTGGTGACATCTTCTGCACCGAAAAGGTACACCCTCAAAATCCAACACTTGTGACCAATTTCCCCTTAGGGAATCCAGACAAATCACCTCTGGGAGACCTTTTGAAACATCCATTTCAACCATAAATCAAGCACAGGTCGAATGGTAACCTAACAAAGTATTTTTATCCACAAACAAATAGTCACCTAATGCATTCCCAATAGTTTCAAAGACCGGTTCATGCCAAAGATGTATTGGTAGATTTGGTAGCTAAACCCATATCAGAACCTTATTAAAAGATTCCATTAGTGGATTAAAATCCTTATGCCACTGCTTGGCCATGAGAGGATATTTGCCCTGCCAAAGAAAATCACTGTTACTCAATATTATCCTCCTGTCCTCAGGGCTTTGGAAGACAACAATAAAGAATCCTTTTATGCAGGGGAAGATTTTAACGCTGTCATCAATAAGTGGCACCCAGTTCTGGGATATCCATCCATGTAGATCAACCAGCGAGGGCCAAAAACCTTGAAAACAAAAAATTACAGCTTGAGATGAAAAAACTTCTATCCTTTCAAGGATTCCTTCAACTGTTTCCATGTCTAGATTTACCTTAATGGGTTTTAGAGCACTTACTAATAATGCAGGGGGAAGCCCAGATAATGCACGAGGTACAACATCATGTAGATTTGCTTTGAATGTAGCCACATCCACAAAAGATCTTCCCCCTACTCCATACCCTGGTTCAGTTGCATTGGCAGAACATCCATCTAAAAACCTTCCTTCACCTACAGGAACAATCTCTTTAGGGTACAAAACCCTCTCCTTGCATGCTGGTTTAGAGCCCGTTACAAATTTGGGGGCCGAAGCTGCTTCGGCCACTCGGCGGTCGTTTCCCACTTTCAAATTCTCAGTTTGCACGTGCGTTGGGAGCGGCATTGGGAGAGGCATTGGGAGCATGAGTTATCTTTCCCATCATGATATAATGTGTAGTTCATTTATTTATTATTCATTACATTTTTACAAGTCTTTTTTACCTGTTTATTTTTAACCATACATGGGTATTACATAATTCTAGAAATGAAAACACTCCACATATTTTTCTCACAACATATACAACAAAAGCAAAAATACATGTGATAAAAATAAATATATCATGCATCAACAACCAAAACCAAAATATAACTCATGAGACAAAAATACAACTATAAAAATAATATATCTATATATCATGTGTTTATACAATGGTACAAAATACAAAATAATACATCACTCTAGATCTAAAATTAGGATCCATCATGTTTATCTTGTGGCCTAGCCACACTACCCATACATGCCTATAATTTTCCCCTATGCATTACATATTGTAATGAGGCCATATGAGATCTTAACCCTACTAGCTATCCTTATAGGTTGAACACCTAGGCTTGTACCTATCTGAAATAGATCATGGTATCCATGTGTGCATCTCTCTCCTGAGCTAGGACCTACCAGGCCTATGCCTTTCCTACTCCCACCCCTACCTATGGCTATAATCCATCCTTGTGTGTCTATAGTTACCTCATAAACTTCCCCACCAATCTAAACTAGTTATCCTAAGTTAGGGTACATGGTACCATAGGATCATCTAGCATGGTGGGCTTGTATATTGCTATCACCCCATCCAAAATGTCATGGTGTGCTACCATGACTAGGGATCCCCATCTAACATCCTTTGTCATCAGATATATAAAACCAAAACTAGATATATATGATATCACATATACATATAAAAATCTATCTATCTATGTAAAATCATATACAACTAGTATTCTATCTCAAAAACTAAAACTTACAACATTTCTTACTAGTCTTGTTGTCACCAACCACCATCTCCCCCTTTGCTCATATATCAATCATGGTCTCTCCATAAACCCATCCCTTGAGCATCTCATTTTTGGGCCACATCCTTGTCAAGGCAAAGCTAGGATTCACCACTTGTGTACACCATAGGCCTCTCTTTAGAGGTTCCTCTATCGAACAACTCTATCTTGGGATAACTATTGGATCATCTTATGTGACCACCCTCATCTATGTTCAATATCATCAATGACATCTCTATCAGTGCTGTGTTTGAGGTGATCACTACTTTTCCTATTACAGTGATTGAGGTGGTACCTAATGCACCCTTATATCCACATCTATGCCCTTTCCTCTTCTAGCTATTGAATGTCATGCTCAACCAAACTATGGTTTCACATGTCATAGCCTAATCACCAGTCTCTTAAATAGTGATTCTCATCATCCTTTACCCCTTAGCTCTCTATCATTCCATGCCCAAAAAGTAGGCACTACTAAAAGATTTGATGGGTTTGGGAATCCAAAATACCATAGCAAACATGCCACTAGTTGTGAATTTATCTTCTAAGTGTAGTGGCATGTGATCCACACATGATCCAAACCTCTCACCATAATCACCAAAATGGGCCAAATAGTAGTAATATGTGTGTATGGATGCCACATAATCTCCCCTCATGTGATTTTTTATATAATTATCATATAGGCCATGGCCCACACTACTTGGTCTTATCTCCATCTAGTCATCCAAGGTAATGTATCATCAACCACCTCAAGTAACCTAGCTAGTTGATATATTAATAAGCTCTCATATATCTAGGTACTAACAGACACCACTAGTCCCATGGTCTTCTATCCTCTAAATAACATCCCATACATATCATACATAAGCTAGACCTAGATGATAAACCCAAAATCATAGAGTGCCCCTTTAGCCAAAATGGACTGGCACAAGGCTACCACATAAAATATTAATTTATTATCTAACTTGTGACATATCACTTGTGTTGTCACAAGTCCAATCACAACCTTTTAGATGTCCCAAATATATGCAATAGACACATCAAACAAACTCACCCTTATCACTAGGTAGATCTTATCTAAGCATGTCTCCCATTTGGATAGTGTTCATCTCTTCTCCAAATCATCTAATGTCCTTGTGATCACCTATTTCCATCCTATAGGTAGTCCAAGAAATGCATAGACGTTCTCTAATGTGATACCCACCTCTATGGTATCCCCATTCACCATCCATCAAAACATGTTGGTCAACCTTGCCATACTCTAAGGAATGTGAAAATGAGATCAACACTTGTGGGATGCACCTCATCTCCATGATACCTCCTAGACCCAATATAACTAATATTGCTCTATCCACATCTATCAAGTGCTCAAGCAAATCTAGTAACCATGATGTATCAATCAATTGCCAATATCTCTAGTACCTCTGTAAATTATCAAACAACAAAGGATATATTATATCTCTATGTCATTTATAATCAAAATACATTATTTAAAATTTCACAAAAATTAGCTGGTTTGATTTATTTTATTCATTTTCTACCAAATTGAACTATTACAAACTAAATTGGCCTTATACTTTGTCAAGGATAATAGATCAACCCTATCAGAAATTCTACCATATTGACCTCTATAGTACTAATTTTGCCACCATTTATCCTTCTAGTACTAAGTCATCCCCATTTATACCTTATAATACTAAGTTGGCCACTTCCATAATAACTAAGTTGGCCTGCTATTACTAAGTCAACTCCCTTCCTTAACCAACTAAGTCAACCTATTGGTTTTCTTGTCCTATATAGATTAATTAAACCTAGTCAACTCTATTCATCCACAAAAATGACTTTTTGATCAATTTACATAAATTTCTTGAGCATTTATTGGTCTAACTCGTTTTAACCCAATACCCAATTTGACCCCTAGTGTCCCTAAAAATTTCCTAGGGTTCATTCCAACGTCTATATTTTTCCTACCACTCACTTTTATAATTCACTAAATTTTAAATAAATATATTTAAAAATTTGAAACTTTTAGTTTCATACCTATGTTACACTCATTTTGATCACTATGCATCCTCCCCATCTTAGTTGTTATCTCCTCACCATCATATCTCTCTAGTCTCTCACTAGGTCTATTAGATCTCTATTTTCTTAGAATAAGTAAAAATACCAAATGAATTATTTTTCACCCTATTTATATTTACTATTCAAAATTATTTAGCCTTGAAATATTTAATATCATATTTCTTATTTTAATCATATCTTTGTCTCTACTAACTCTTTTTCCCAAACTATAAAATATTCTAGAATCCTGACATCATAGAGAATATTTTCAACTATTGTATGTCTATATTGTAGTTTTTTTTATTTTTTTGCTATTTTTTACTAATATCTATAGGTTCACCTAATATTTCCTAAATTATACATCCTCACATTTATTGTATCTCCTTATTTATCTACAACACTAAGGTAAGTAAAGGTATGTTCATTTCAATTTTGTCCTTCCATTTATCATATTTTCTTCTTATTACACTTTATTCATCTTCAGTGTTATGTTTTATTATGTTATTTTGTCAAAGTACCATCATGTGTTTCACCTATGTGACACATGATGAGCTTTGAGTGGAGCATATGTATACACATAATATTTTCAAACTTTATCATTTACTGATGCTATTTATCTTGTGGGAACCCATTGAGCCTCAATCTCTCTGAGTGCATGCCTTAAAGGGTGTACTAAGAAAGAGGTGGGTATACCATTGGTGGTTCATAGTATATTTGTCCCTTATTGACACTTTTTATCTACACACCCATCTCCTAAAACCATTTACCTAAGCTTGAACTCCTATATTGTATCCTCTTCTAGTCATTTACCACATTCAATATCCCTTCTCTAACCTAAAACCATTTTTGATGATTTAAACTATATAATTGGCCCCATCAACCTTATAATATTTTTGATAAAAATTATTAGGGTTTAGGTCAGCCCCTGGCCAACTTAGTCCAAGACCTATTGTTTTTCAATAATAATACTAGGTCGAATGGGTCAACCTTATCAGCCTAAACTTTCAAAATGGATTAGGGTTAGATACACCTATATAAACATATAAATTTTTCAATTTATATGATAAGAGAAGAATAACTAAGATATATTTTGCATCTACTTATCCACCATTCTACTTGAAGTGTATGCTTAGGGTTTCATACTTTTTTTAGAGATATTGATCTTGTCGTGTGGAGAAGTCTTCTAGATGTATTGATACGTTGTGTATCCTAGAGATGATTTATCCTTGGAATCCTTAAATAACAAAAAAAAATATTTAAAATCACCTTGGTCAAGGGAGAGATTTATGCTCTTCAGGTTTGTCTTCAAAGATAAGCATTCCTTACTTTGTTCCTCCTTTGTAAGAGTAGATAAATATGCATTTTTACTTATCTTCCATGAATTAAAATTCTATATATATATATATATATATATATATATTCACTACACTAATAACAAGTAAAGCAAAATCTAATCTAGTAATCACCAAATATTTTGGCATAAAGTGGGGGAAATAAAAATAAAAATTAAATATTAATATAATACATATACTCATGTCAATATATATATATATATATATATATATATATATATATATATATATATATATATATATATATATATATATATATATTGACATGAGTATATGTATTATATTAATATTTAATTTTTATTTTTATTTCCCCCACTTTATGCCAAAATATTTGGTGATTACTAGATTAGATTTTGCTTTACTTGTTATTAGTGTAGTGAATATGAAAACACAAGACCTAGTTAGGGTTATTACATAGTTTTGCTTTACTTGAGGATTTGAAACCCTCCCTAGTGAATTTATTATGGTAATATATCCCTTGTATAATTATATTAGATTCATATTATTCATGATCCTGATTATATAATGTATCCCCAATTAGAAATGTAAGTAGGATTTATCTTCTCTGAGCTAGGATTGATTTATAGATCTACTACATTTCCCATTGCATACATGAGGTACCCTATAGTATAGATTGAAGGAGTGAGGTATTTTGTAGTTATTTAATATCTATAGAGATCATATCAACCATATACAAACACCATATAATTAATGGACCTCAAGGAGAATAGACAAGCATGCAAGTATAGTGAAGTTAGTGAGAGCCCACAGACATGGTGAATAAAAACTTGATTAGAGGTGGACGTGTCTTCATTATTCAATAAACTTAAGAGAGAAATGATATTTTCATATGAAATTTGAGGTCATGATTATGGGGGGTGACAAATTATAGGCAATGGTATTCAGATTCTAGGGTTTTGCTTTAAGCCTGGTCCAAAAAGAAGGTTTTGTAGACCTATAGGTCTATAGACTTATAGGTCACTATTGACACTAAATGTTATTTTATGGGTATTTATATGATTTATTAAATTCATAAAATAAATTTATTCTTTCTTTAATTCTTACAAACCTATAAATCACTTAAAACCTAAGCTTAGATCTCAATCCACTTTACCTTCAAATGGAATGTGTAGGTTGAATGGATTGTGTGTCCTTAAAAGGAGAACTATGAGCGTTCCAAGTGATCACTCAAAGGTGAATTTGAAAAAAATTGGTGATAGATAAATTTTAAAAAATATTTAATTTGATACATAATTATATCTCTGGTCAATAATGTTCAAGAGAAATAATTAAGGGAATGAAGAGCTTTGGGCTTAGAAATGAATGTCTACAAGCCTAAAGTAAGTAGCATGAGCCAAAAGGGTTGATCATAAAAGTTTTAAGGGATAAATAAAGTAATAGGGGTGAAAAAAAATAGTATTGATATGTTCATAATCATAAATCACTTCAAAGAGACTAAGCTAACTCTAAGAGCCAGTTTAGTGAAACTATAGCCAAGAAGCCTAATAGTCATTTATAGGCCTCTAGTAGGCTGTATGGAAAGATAAAATTTGGTGAAATAAAATGGAGTATTTATATATTTTTATATTTAAGATTAATATGGTAAAATTATCTAACACTCATTAGGATTACCTAAATGATAAAGCTTAATGAAATATGTTTTACCCCCAGGTTATAGCTAGGAGATCCAATAAGCACCTATATGTCAATGAATGAAATATGAAAAAATAGACATGTCTTGGGTGAATTAAAATATTATAGACATTTTAGAGGTAAATATATCAATTATTAAATTTTTCATAAAGTTTTAGTTTGTGTCAATAAGAGGAAGATGCCAACTTATCACTATTAGGGCCATTTGAGAAAGGTTGCTCACAAACCCTAGTGGTTGACTAATTCAAGGTTATGGTGAGAAATAGGGGTAAATTCATTAAAATATTTTTTTTTCATGTCTATATATGTCATCCATACCCTCTTTAGGTGTTAACAACAAAAATAATGCTTTTCATACACATGTTATTTAGTAGTCCTTTCTCGAGTGCACTAATATGTATAAACTTCATGATAGGCTAGTTTAAAGATCAATAACCTAATTGAGAGGATGACTGGTGGAAAATAGTACTTTAAGGAGTTGATATAGGTCTCAAAATTCAAATTCATAACATTTATTTTTATCCAATAATCTTTTATAGTATGAATAATCTTTAAGAAGATTGTCACCTCAAAACTGCCTCAGATCATTCCTTAGAGCTCGATAAGGCCTAGAACTTCTCATAATTGTATAGAGAAGGTTAATGGAATAATTATCTCATTTGTAAATTTTAATAGTATTTTTTAATCAATTATATTGATACTATTTCAAGCATTGAGGCCTTATAGGCTATGAATAATCGTTAAGACTCCTATCACCTAAAACCCTTGTTAAACCTATCTAAATGACTCAGTGAGAGATAATATGAGTTATATGACTTAAATTATATTATTTTGGATTGGTAATGGTTATAATTATCTCTCCAATAGTCTTATATGGTATGAACAATCTTTAATAAGTCTGTCACCTCAAAACTACCTCAGATCATTCTTTAGATCCTAAGAAGGCCTAAAACTTTGCTCATAATTATATAGAGAAGGTGCATGGGATCATAATATCATTAAGAAATGTGAAATGGGTTGTTTAATCATAATTATTTAAATTATTTCAATAATTGAGGCCCTATATTCTATGAATTATCATTAAGACTCATAGCACCTAAAACCCTTGGTAAATCTCTCTACAAGACCCGATGAGAGATAAGATGAGTTAAATGACTTTAAGTGGATTAGTATACATTTATAATGGTTATAATTATATTCATATCTCCCCTAGGAACTTGAAAAATATAATGCTGTCATGTGTGAGGGGAAATTTACATAGAAGTGGGCCTAAAATTTTTGTTGTTAGTCTAAATACAAAGGTTTAGAGTTTGTGAGAATGTGAAAACCAATAGAGATGGATATTAAGCATATAAATAGGTTATATGGACTTATTATATCCTATTTAAAACCTCCCAAGAGGATTAATGAGATATTCAAGCCACTAATCTAGGCCAAAAGGTGATTGTACTATTATGTTGTTCAAGAAGTTTAGTTACAGACCTATGGGAGGTCATAGAGAGCTTGAGAGTCTTTTGAACACAACTAAGAGTAATTATTGATGATTTTTAGATCTCATTAGACCATGTAAAAATCAAATCAGTTGACTATAATCAGGTTGAATCATGACATCCTTACATATTATGAAAACCTTAAAGAAAGAGGTGTGGTGAATTGATGGGTTTCAAGACACCTAAGAATATATGATGATCACTATAATATAGTATAGAGATATTAAAAATATATGAAATGTGTAAAAGAGAATGGAAGAGGGAAATTTAAGGTGATTTTGATGATCAAAAATGCCATTTGTCACTTCTATACAGGGAAGAGAGAAGTTTCAAGAGAAGAGGGTGATGTGTCACTCCTACACTAACTCCATGAAATCATCATTACTCAAAGTGCACACATTTTGAGAGAGTCCTTAGGACTATTTATAACTTATTTAATTTTTTTAACATGATTCATCAAGAGTGGCATGTGTCATGGGAATATCTAACATCCATCCTCTTTTTTCTTCTCATGTATACACACACACACACACACACACACACACACACACACACACACACACACACACACACACACACACACACACATACATACATACATATATATATATATATATATATATATATATATATATATATATATATATATATATATATATATATATATATATAGTCTTGAATGGCTTTGTAAGGATATTCCACCTAGATATGGAAAAGTCTTGATGATTTGTATGCCTTTTATAAATGAATACTATTAATTTTCCCTCTTTATATGACTATACTTACTGTGTGTGCATGGATAATTGGTCTTGTTAAGTGATTTACTTAGTCTTCCTTAACATATTGTCCTATTATAACACCTATATGTAATTTGAAATCTTTTTTTACAGGTCATGTGAAGTGTTCAAGTGAAGTTAAATGGTTGAGTGATTTTTAATATTCATTAGTGTCATTTTTGATCTCTTTTATATTCATCATATCCTAAACATATTTTATAACCTTCACATGAAGTGTTGACGTAGGATATGTAGATTAGGATTAGTGTTTGTTTAAACTAGTCTCACGGTTGATGTGCACATGTAGATGGTTAGTAGTGGTAAATTAATTTGGTGTATCACCTACCTAGTTAGGTTTATTTCATGTTATCCTTCTCCCTTTTACTTAGAAGCTATTAGTTTATATTTTAGATCCTAATTAATACATCAACGGGAGATAACCCTATAATCTAGAGATTCTATCTTCCTATTAGGCACCTCACATCCTAGGATTGTCTCCATTTTGCCCCAAATTATGAAGGATTTAATAACCTTTCGAGGGTGAAAATTTAGGATATAAGAATACCTACTTATAAAAATATTAATTATCTCATCCAATTTATTTAATAAAGGTAAATTGATAAGTTACTCAGCATTAGAGCCTTGCCGAGGATGTTGAAGTGCTAGAACTCTTTCTTGTGTTAATTTTTATTGGTCAGGGAAAAATAAAGTAGCTTCTACAACATCAATAAAATAAAAAGGATCCAAATTATGGTATTTATTTTTCCTGAGTCTAAGCCCAATCCCCATTTCCTCCTTTTATGCAACAATAAGTGGAATCAACAATTGTGCTTGATCAATGTTTGTTGTTGTAGACTGAATTAAATAATTTATTCAATTGATCTAACACTAGTGAGAAATATATGCACAAGTAGTTATTTTATATGTAGATCCCATTATTATCTTGTTTTAATTAACTTTAATATTAATATGTTCTCCACACCCTTTCTAGTATAGTATTTTTTACTCAAATCCATCTGGCTGAGTAGTTTAAATGCATTGAGTTGGTTGCATACGATTTTACTTAAGTAATTAATGTCACTTGATTGTTGTCAATGTGACATTTAACATTATACATATAAAAAAATTGATCCATTTTATAGTTGGTATCTGATGTGATGCATCATCTTATCATCTATCCAATTTATTTTATTGAAAAGTATATCCTGATATATATTTTACTTTGGGAAAGATGCAATCTTTCAATTGCATTATCATTGATAGTTTGGATTGACCATTGACTATCCTTTCTCCATACTCAATTTTTTAGTGCCTCATTCCTAGAATTAATTGATGAATCATCTATCTTTCCTTTGAGTCACTATAAACAAATTAAACTTAAAGGAAAGATAGATGGTAATGGATGAACCATCTATCTTTCCTTTAAGGATCTATCTTTCCTTTGAGTTGAATTGGTTCATAGACCACACTTTATAATTTTGACTTAATAACTATAGTTATAACATTTTAACATATAGAAATAACATTTTAAAATAACAAAAAAACCTAAATCAAAGCATGAAAACAAATCATTAGGTAAGAACCCTAAACTACATGGTGCTACATAGCACCCTCTCACAATTACTACAATGTATGATATAGATTATTAATGGTAAGGCTTAATACTATATCCATTAACACATCCTATAAAAATGTATCCCTAAAATATTTTAGGAGAATTATTCCCTACTGTAAAACACAATGAATGATATATGGTCCTTTCCAACAAATGCACAGCTTGCCTAGAAATGCTCTAAATTTGTTATTGTATAAGAAGACTACTAATTTTGGATAAAATTATTTATATCACAAGTTATGATCGTGCCATGATATTTTATTATGATTTTTAATTTCATGTGTCCAATATAACCTTTATCTATTTTATTCCATCTTAGTTAAATATATCAACCTTGTTTGCAGAGAATCTTGATCCCTAAGTCTCATTATCATAGCAATGCACAAGCTAAGGACTACATATTCTATATGCATCATTGCCTCAATTTCATAGAAAAATTGAAATGGTGGAAGGTGTATCAAATGATTTTAGTATATTCTATATGCCTAGAGGATCACAATAATTATGTATCCCCAATTGTCTTGTTGCACATTGCATATTTTTGTCAACATTTTGCCCATATTTTTATTCAAAGTGTAGACACCAAAATTATGTTACACATGTGTATAACGTGTTGTGTCTAAACCCCCCTTAGACTCCATTTGTAACAAGTATTCCTAACCCATGCCTTTACCCCACATAATTAATTAATTAAGATTAATTAAATATTCCTTATGCCACCTTGCCCTAAGACCAATTCTCCCCCTGTGAGTCACCACTAGACTTGGTCTCCCACAAATAACTAATTCTTACCCGATAAACCAATTTCTAACCAATTAACTTATAACCAAACTCACATATTGACCATTTACTAATGGTTATCACACTTTACATAGAGAAATGGAAGAAAGGAGCCAAAAATAGCCCTTTTACCTATTCTTATGCCACCAACATTAGTCAACCCTTGACTAATGTCGATCAACCCAAGATCGATGTCGATAGGATCACTAACATCAGTTACTTAAGAAATGTTCTAAACCCATTTTATGCCCTAGAAAAACATTCTCTCTCTCAATAAAAAACTCACTCAATAGATTCAAAGCACTCTTAACAAGCTTTTGGTGATTATCCACTATAACCAGGCTCACAACTTCTCTGTACTAGTCAAATCCTGAATTGGAATTGATCCATTGTGAAAAGAGCTATAAATATAGTGAAAAATTAGCAAAAACTCATTTGTATTGAGTTAGTCACCTTAACAAAGCTTTATCAAGAGTATTTCTTTAGGTACTTATATCATTTAAGCATCCATGTATTCTATGAATTCTAATTAGCAATTACATAAGTCCCATCCATCCATGAGGAGGAGTTACAAAACTCCTTCATCACTATACCTTTTCCTTAAACAAACCAAATTCCTCACCTAGACTTCTTACCATCTATCTAACCCCTCATACAACTCTTTTCCAGCCCCATTAACCTATAAAATATCCTTCCCTACACTTAGAAAAGCCTTATGTGAATTTTTGATTCCATTACCCCTACCAACATTAGTTATCCTACCAATGTCAGTCACATTGCCAATACTGACATCGGTTACCCTATCGATGTCGATGACTACCCTTTTACCCAAATCACCTTGAACTAGCCCAAATATCCCTCTAATAAACCAAAATTATATTTTGCTTGCTTTGTGATACTGACTGCTACACACAAGTTATAGAAAAGGTATACACAAATCTCTTTCTCTCTCTCTCTCTCTCTCTCTCTCTCTCTCTCTCTACTTTATTTCATCATTTCATTTTTAAATATTTATATTAATTAGTGGACTATCATTCCCTAAGAATTTTGTCACCTCCTTGAAAAACCAAGTTGCTTGGCAGTCCACTCACTAACCTACTAACAAATATATTTTGGTAGTGTGTTCTTACTTGCAGGTGGTCCTCCCTAGCCAAAGAGGAGTTCTTGACTTCATATGGACACAATGCACACCAATCTAGGTACATATAATCACTAATCCCTAACCTTTCTTTCTCTATTTCTCACTTATTAAATTTAATAAAAAATAATTGAAACACAAAGCATCAATTTGTCCATTTGCCCATAGGTGATATGTATTAATTTTATGGTGTGTTATCATAAACTCTTTTTTGAGAGTTTTGATTACATTTTTCATAAATTATGTTCCCTCATCTTTGACCAATTTGATTGGGCATACAAATTTGATAATGATATTTTCATACAAAAATTTGGCTGCATCATTGGCACTGTAACTTGGTGTCATAGTATCTTTAAACTATTTTAAAAAGTATTCTATGGTAGTAATGATATACCTTGCATGATTGTACTAACTTTGTGGGCTTATGGGTCCCATAAAATCAATACCCCATTATTCAAAAGGTCATTTTCTAAGTATTGGGTTTAAATGCATCTCATCCATCTAGTTTAGCTTGCCCATCCTTTATCACATAGTAATTTTTTTCAACTTGATATACATATTGTAATAAATTAGGCCACCATAAACCACTTTGTAAGATCATCTTGGTAGTGTAATTCTCCTAAAAAAATCCCTTCTATAATTCATTGATGTGATTATTCAAGAATTTAGGGTCACTCATGCTCTAAAGCTACTCTATGTAACACTTCATCTTTATCCATCTTATAAAAAAATTAATTTATGATGGTGTATGGAATAGCTCATTTTATCAACTAATTTTTGTCTCATTCCATATAGTGCACTAGAAAGATCCCCTATTCTATAAATTTGTCTATGTATTCCATGTTCTTAGGAATCATATAGATTCTTAATATATGTACATCTGGTGATTTATATTGTAACTCTTTAGTTTATTTACCAGCATGTATCCTACTCAAACGGTTAGTTCTCAAATTATCTCATCTAGGTTTAACATTATTCTTGAACTAAAATTCTTGGAATAATATTAACCACCAAGAGATCCTTCCTCCCAACATAAGTTTATTAAACAAGTAGTGTAGGGCCTGATGATAAATGAATAATTTAAAGGGCATTGTAAGAAGATAATATTTTAACTTCTATAGTGTGAACACCATTGATAACACTAATAGAACTCCAATCCACCATCTCCTGGATGTACTAATACAACTCCCATTGTATTACCCGAAGCATCTACATGAACATGAAAGAGTTTAGTCTAGTTAGGGAAAATCATTATGGGTGTTACTGCTAACCATTTCTTTAATTCTAAAATTTTGGTTTGATACTCTTGTGTCTATTCAAAACTCATATACTTGTGAAACAATTTATTCAAGGGCATAGATATCATTGTGTAGCCTTTAATAAACTTTTTAAATATCTTGTATGTCCTAAAAATGCTTGCACTTTTATATAACTATTTAGAGGTGGAATTCCTACTATGACTATTATTTTGTCTTGAATAACCAAAATTCCTTCACTATAAAATACATGGCCCAATAGAACATCGAATGAAAAACATGCATTTGTTTAGTTTAAATCAATGTGTAGAGATTTACAACATTATAACATTAGCCGCAGTTTGGATAAGTGATCTTTGAACATGGAAAATACATACCAATCACCTAGATAAAATCATATAAAGTCATGAATAAAGTCCTTGAAAGTAATTACTATAGTGCTAGAAAACATAATTGGAGCATTCTTTAGCCTAAATGGAATTACCTTATACACAAAAGATCCTCATTCAGTTACAAATCTTATCTTGAATTGATCCAACTATATAATAAGAATATGGTGATAAATATTGAATCCATACATAAAGGAATTTACTTCATGTCCTCCAATCGATTCCATAGCCTCATCGATCAAAGGTATCATAAATGGATGATTGATGAAAGAATAATTTAGTGCATGATAATCTCCACATACCATGATCTCACCTAATGTTTTAGGTTGTACAATCATATGGCTAACCCAATCCACATTTTCAACTAGGTAGATGATACTTTCTTATTACATGTTATCCATCTAAGGACTCACCTTGATATTCATGTTATGATTCAATCTATATGGGCACTTATTAATAGGTTGTGTGCACTCTTTGATTTCAATGTGCATCTCTCCAAATTATGGATCTACCCATTTTAATTTTGTGAATTTAGTGAAAAACACATATTTATAGTCCTTTAAAAACTAAAATCCTTCTAATATTTCATTCTGAGTCTATTATTTCCCCAAAGCTATAAAATTTGGTATAGACTCTGTTCTAATATTCTCAATAATTTTCTTTAGAGGCTCTTAGTATATCCTAATAGATTCACTAGGAATGGATTCTTGTAGATTCATTTGCCCTTCCTATTCTAGAATATTAAAATTTCATAGCTTATCTTTTTTATTTTTATCTATAATTTCACATTTTTGTGGGTCAGCTTCTCATCCTGGTTCAAAAAATCCATCTAATTCCAAGTCCTCATCACTATCTCTACACTCTATCACCTCATCTTGAATCTTATTACAAGCTTGAGTAAAAAATTGTTCCTTATTTTTAGCACCCTTATAATTATGTATGGTTTCATTCAAATAAAAAAATTCATCTTGATGCGATGATGAGTCTATCACAGTACTCAAGTCTTCCACTCACCCATGACATAAAAACATTTCATTTTTTTGTAAATTATTATGCAATATTAAATTTTCATATTCAAACACAAATGTTTGGATAAAATCTTGTTGAACATGTGCCCAATTCCTAGTTTCTCTCATGTGCTCTTGATATATGTACCAAGTAGTTGAGAGCATTACCAAAGTGTAAAACATGCACCCAATACTTAAGTTTGATACCCTACATAGACCATACATCTATGCACTAATGTATGTGTAACTCTAGACATTTTACTTCCTAAAATAATGGGCAATCTACTATAATAGTGTTTGGTATCTAAAACTATGCTTGCAATAATTCACACACTTCATCCTATGATAAATGAGTTTATCTATGAACTATTGACCATGTCATAGAAGTTACCTTTAATGTGTAATTTAATTTAGTAACTCTTTGCTCCCCATTAGGTACATGATAATCCAACTAAAATCTAAATTTATTGAGGTCCTTAGTTGCAAAAAAAATTTGGCATTTGATGTTCATTAAAAAATACCATTTGTAGTGGGTGTGCATCATTATCCCCTTACACCTAATTCAACATATGTGTATCTCATTTTACACTTATCTAAATATGTTATTTCCATAGGTAAGACACCTTATACAGTAGGATCAGTATATTCCATAACAATCACACCTATGTTATACAAGAAATCTACCTCTGATCTAGTTGGAGATTGCATAGATGGTGATCTATATTCTCAAATATAAAACTTGGGAGATTGTTATTTTGTTATAACTGACCTATACAAAGTCTATATAACTAACTACAACTATTTTTGAGGCTTTGTCTATGCCTTAAGAAACTAATTTTTTCCTTCTTTTAGAACATTCTTTTTACTATCTACACTAACCTTGAACCAACTATTGTCCTCATAAATATAAGGTGACTCTATTTCTTGATGGATGACATATGTATTATGTTTGGAATTGTTCAATGGTATCACAATTATCTTATCCCCTTGATACAACTCTAATTAGTTTTACCCTGTATTGATAATCATTTATCTATCATAAGCCCATTTCTTACCAATTAAGGCATGATAATGGGTCTCATATATTTTCATATCTATTACCTCAAAATCTCCCTACAAGATTACATTAACATCCTTTATTTCTACATATCTAAGTTGTACAATTGGTTCTAATCTTCCATAATTTATGAGAATGAGATCAATCAGACTATAACTCAACATTGGTTGACTAATAGCCTCCCATGTAAACCTAGGTATCATGTTTACTATAATCCCAATCAAACATGGTATTATGTACCTCACAAAATATGAGTGCAATTTCCATTATAGAATCAACATCCTATGAATTTTTAGTTTTGACATACCATACCACCTTGTTGGTATGTTGATGTCATAACTGTGTGTACTCGAACATATTATGTAGCATATTTATGATATTTTGAGAAATGCCTCATTTTATAGGGTACACAAGAGTTTTAGTAAATATGTTAATGTATTCACTACTCCTTCCTATCGCATTACATGCATAATTTATCCATACATCTGCACATCAATAGTTATAACATAACCCTCTGATGCATTCTATTTTTATATGTTTTGTAGGACTTGTGCTATTTGCAACATTAATCCCTTTTATATTATAGGATTAAGATACATATCTTATTTAAATTTTATACATATTTATTCTATATGAATTTATAATGGTGCCAATCCTTGATTTTTTCATTATTGCCTCATGATTGCTTGCATGAATGCATTTTACCTAGGTTGTGCATTTATCATAATTATGTTTCACACATGATTTTATTTCCTCTATTTATCTAACATTGGACAATATTTAATATGATGTTTCCCTAAAATTATACCATATATGTAATACATTTATCTTTATAAATAGTTGGATATTTTCATGTCAAGTGGTTATACTCTTCATAAGATAAAACTAGATTGATTGGCATAGTTTCTTATTGTCATTATATCGACCTCCCTGATATCCTTCATTATATCCTACTCTATATCCCCCTTGTTTTTATAAAAATACCAACCTTGAGAATATTTTACCTAAAATCCTCTTAATTATTTCTAATATTCATCATATCCACATACTGCCATTGAGGTGATGTTGGATCCTAATTTAATTTTTGACTTTGAGGACTTACAGTGTTACATGAGGACTAATGCTAATATTATGGAGATGATGGTGTCTATTTATCTAGACCTTGGATTTGATATTGAGGCAATGAAGGCATCCACCTAAGACTAACTTGTGTCATACTATTTGTTTATGCCTCTATGCCTAGAATTCCCTACTTCATAATAAGTAACTATTGTGTTGTGATCAATACTAAGGGGGTAGAAACTAGAAGCTACAAAATAGATCAGCAAACTAAGACGAAACCTCTTGCTTCTACTCTGAATAAATCTGGAAAAAGAGCTAAACAACATTCTAAGGTGAAACCGGATGTTGGTTCCTCGGACAAACTTGGAAGAAGATCCACTAAGAAAACCAGAGAGTTAGAAAGTATGCAAAATATTGCTGATGGTAGGCAGGCAACTATTCTAGATTTTACCCCTAAAAAATAGATATGAAAATCATTACTTGGAATATTAGGGGGCTGAATAGTATTCATAAATTGGATATTGTTAGGAAGCTTTCCTTCCTGCATTCAGCCAAGTTCAATGACGATTCGATTCTCCAAGTTGAGTCTTGGATCTATAATCCTAGGAGGGTCCAAGTAAGAGGACAAGGCAAAATTAGAGGAAGAAAGCCTTGCAAGCTGCTGCTACTTTGGGTGCTAACCCCATCCAAGATACTACTACGATTGGGAAGGAGGCTGTCAAGATGATCATGGAATTACAATAGAAGCTTAGGGTCTTCTTTTTGGTTTTGATCCTATTCAATTGCTGGTTATTGTAACTGGTTCTTGTTTTTGTTCTTATTTTTTGGTTCTTGGGCTAAAACTTTATTTGAGGTTCTAGGTACTTGTTAAACTTGGGGTTTGTGGTTTCAGGTCCCTGTAAAACTTGATTTTGATGCTGCTCTTTAGTAGGTTTCACGAATGCTTTTCCTAGTGGTTGTTAATGCTTTATCTTTTTTGATTTTGTTAAAGGGTTTTGGGGTCCCTTCAAAACCTACTTTTACCATAATCTAAAACTATTGTGTTGTGACTATGAAGACATTCTTGATGATATCTTTATTTAAATATTTTAGAGCATGAAAACATTTATTTTCATGGTTATTCAACTTAAATAAGTTACTATATAGGCTCTATTTTTTTTAAATATACTTTGTATTAAATGTCACTTTGAAGTTGCATGTCCTACTACTCTACATATATCACAAAATTTAGTTTTGATTTTAGGATAATAATTCTTATGATGTACCTCATTTACACACTCCATACACCATAAACCAAGATTAGGATAATTTATGTCATGAAATTCATCCATCCTTCTAAGAAAATCATTTGTCTTCATCTTAATTTTAGAACTAGTTTATGGAGCATATCCATAATATTTAATCTATTCCACCTACAACACAACTGCTCAAGCATCAGACATAGTTATAAATAATGATTGTGAAATATAAAATTGAATTCTTGATCACATACCTTATACAAACCATGTATCCTTTTATTTTTCTTCCATGATAAAATCACTCTTATTCATCACATCTAAAAATCTACAATCATAATACCATATTGATTCTCTACGTCACTTTCAAATCTCCTTTAGATCTTAAATGGTAAGATGTAAGAAATTATTCATATTAAATTATGAGATTAACTAATCCTTAAATTATTTCAAATTTAGGTAATTAATATCCCTTTTAAAAATTAACTCCAAGTCTTAACCTATTAAGGCTCCTATGAGTTCATATTTATTTACATCTTCAAAGGTTAGTCCCTTAACCTGCCATTTCATATCAAAACTTGAAAAATATTGATTAGGGTCAAAAGAACCATCATGGAGACACACTTGTATTAAATTCCATGCATAACACACTTTTAACTGCTATTATGGGATTTTATACATTAGTAACTATTATTATGGACTTTTATACACTAGTTTTTATGGGTGTCTTAAAACTAGTGTTGGAAGTGAATCAAACCTATTATATCTTCTTTTTTCTATTGATTTCCTAGTCTCTGTACTATTTTTTCTAAATTTATCTATAAATTATTCAAACTAGATTTTACCTATTACTACCTCTACACTTTGATTTCTTCTATCTAATGAAAAATGGGGCTTTGGAGATACATACTCTTGAAATAAATGATCTCAATATTTAGCTTATTATATCTATGATATTAGACCTAGGATACTTATATAATTATGCCTAACTTCTTTAGGAAAATACTCCTTTCCTAGCTCAAACAATATCTTTCCTTTTAACTACAATTTATTCTTATCTTCTAACTACTTTACTACTATCATAATTTTTCTTCACTTTGATCCATATCCTCTATATCCCAATTTATCTCTTCTTCCTTATCGATCCCTTCCAATCCTTATTCTACATAATCTACACATTCTCCTATTTATTAAACTTGTGTATCTTCTACCTATGCTCCCCTCTCTTCGACATCCACTAATTTACTCATACTCCTATTCATAGTTAAATCTAGATTATTTGATTTATTCTATCTTCTTTGTTGTCACAATTCTCTTTCCAATCCTATATTTTTTTCTCACTCTAAGTCTCTATGTTATACATATTATAGGTTTAGGTTCAAGTTCCTTTATTTAGCTCGGTATCATTAACTCCATTGGATGCACCCCCATAATGCCTGAAGTAACTACTCTATGTTGGTAGGGGTAGGCACCATGTCCTTTTTAAAAACTAACATCTTAATCAAAGTAGGTATTCACTGAAGGAAATTCCCTTAGATTCCTCTCACAAATAATTCCTATGGAACATGAAAATACAAGTACCCTTATACTATAATTTTTATGATGTAATTGTCATTGGTAGTCTTGGCCTGATGATCTAATACATGATTCTAATCAGTATCTAGAGTTTTTAGGTTGTATATAGTTTATTCCATCCAAACTATAAGCCCCATCCTTCCACATTTAAAATAATAATACTCCAACCTAGAGAACCATGTAGCAAACAATCTTGATGATTTCCACCAAAAAAATTCATAACTTTCTCCATATATATGCTATTAAACAACCTATTTCATAGTTTTCCTAATTATTTTAACCACGTTTTTTAAAAAAAAAATAGACTCTTTCATCTAACCATATTCCCAAATATATTTCCTTGGTATCCATCTCAACATGTTTCATGTAGAAGTTCCATGTTCACTGTACCATTGTTAGTAAATATTCTTGGAAAATCCATCAGAACATGCTAATGTAAGGATATCTAGTGTGATTTAAGATGGAATAATACAATAGATTATGGATCAAATTTAATTTATTCATGAAATAATGAAACATAAATAAATAAGAATAAAGTGTAGTAATATAATTGAGAAAAAACAAGCCATATAATAATTGAGATATATTATTATTTATCACATGAGAACCATATCCAAATATAATTGAGCATTATATATATATATATATATATATATTTATAAATTGTTCTCTTCACATTTCAACCTTTCACTACATCCATAGAAAAAATCTTTACATTTTGAAGCCTATTGCTATGCTTATAAGACACAAGTATATACTTAAAGGTATACAAGAGAAAAAATAGTATAATTCAAACACGTCCATCACTTACATTCTACAGTTTTGGTAGCCCTATTCTACTCCCAACATAGTACCCTACATCACAAATGGATTATACCTAAGACATCCAATATGTAATTAGACTAAAATACCATTAATTAATGGATATC